>VMDO01039021.1:0-13012 GCA_007922755.1 Pedetes capensis
GAAAAGCATGTCAAAATGAATCACATTATGATGTACATTAAAAATTTCTAATAAAAAAAAAAAAAGAATCTTTCTCCATCTGAAATGGGAAGGATCAAAACAAACAACATAGTGAGAAAACTGAAAACATTCCCACCATAGCACAGGGACAGAGTCCACCTTCAAATCAGACTGTAAGGGAGCACACTATTCACAGTGAAGCAACTTCATTTGGGGAGATAAATGAAGAGTGTTGATGAGAAATAGCCTTGATTTGGGGATTGCTTTGGTATGTGTTTCCATAGAAGTAATTTAACCTCAAAATATGTTGAATCAGTGTCCTGCCACCAGAAGTTTGCATAGAAGATTTGTGGCTGATGTTTTCACCCACTTCATTCTGTAATTTAATAAATATATTTGCCACAGATACTCTAAATCATGTCAAACTTTGATACTGTGACTTCAAATGAGATGCTGTAATCACTTCATTCTATATTTCTGTAGATTAAACATCATCTAAATGGCTATGTTATGGGATCATGATAAGGTAATTCATGCTACAATTTTATTCCAGAGGAAGCATCATCCACAGGAACTCTCAGATCACATGTGCTGTCAGCAAGATGTAGGCTTGGGAATCATGAAGATTGACAGCACATCGGCCATGGAGTTTGAAAAAAATTGAATAACATGTTGCTGCCATACTCTCCCTGTTCTTCTTCCAGCTGATGCATTGACTTATCTTAACAAGAACTGGTCCAAGTTTGCATCACTGGGAACTTACAACCAAGGAAACTCAACCTTGTTGAGACTCTTCATTCCTCCCCATTAATGGTAGATTTGGATTGCCTGTGGGGTTGCAGCTTATGTGTAACCTCTGCCTCACTCAAGCATATTGTTAGTCCATAGCCTAGAGTGCAGAAATAATTGACAACCTGCTCCATCTCCTTCTGTATAAGACTGCGAGGCATAGTCACCCACGTTAAACAACTGCTAGGTGACTGCTTCAAATATTTCAGTCTCCTACTGAATCCTGCTCAAAGGCAAAAACTTTCTGGAGGAGGAAAAGGAAATCTTTATACTAGTGTTCAAGTTTCTAGTTGTATCATTGATCACGACTACAGAAAGAAGACTAGATATTCTAAAAGCAGGAGGCAAATGCATTGAAATCCACTGGACATAGAAAGAAGATAAAGTGAGGTTCTCCACATAATATTGTCACAAACGTTGGACAGCATTATATGCTAGTAGTATTAGATATACAATGTGTTTTTCTTTTGCATGAGTTCATCTACAAAGAGAAGAAGATGAATGGAAAATGTACTTTTCCAATCTTGATCACTTAATTTAAATGTTTTTCTCTTCAAGTTTTCTCAAAATTATAGAAAAATACTTTTTCATGAATATAACAATCTTACTAGCTGGTCACTATGCTAATCACCTATTGGTACAAAAGCTCCTCAACACTTAGTGATTTAAATTAATTTATTATTTCTCATGTTTCTGAGGGTTGAGAGGGCTGACTGAGTGATTCCCAGTTGGGATGTCTCATATTCCTCAAGTAAGATCATGGCTAAAGCTGAAGTTATTTTGAAAACATCTACACTCACATGTTTAGTGTCTATGCTAGGAAGGATAGAACCACTGGATATTAGTATCTCCCTCTGTTTCCACTGAGCCAATCCTTCCTCATAACAAAAAATGTTTGAGATAATTGGACTTCTCAATTGGTGTCTAAGATAGAATGAGAGAAATAACAGTGAAACCACAGTCTCTTGAGGTTTCTCTTCTAGAAACAAAAATGGTATCACTAATGCAATGTCATTTTAGTTAAAATAGTCACAGAGTCTGTCCACATTCAGGGAGGAATATTCTTGTCTTGATAGAGGGAATGACCAACAATGAAAAAGTCATTTTAGTCCTCCATAGATATCAATGACAGGTAAGTCATTTTTATCATATAGGTATATTTTGCACATAAATGCCAGTTCAAGATCCCTAATGATTCATCCCCATACATGTCAGTCAGTTTACCATACACTGGGGGCTTATGTGTTGCTATTTTGCTGAAAGCTATGCTACCAGTATTACAGATACCAGTAAGGTCAAACATGATGGGTAGGTTTCAACTGAGCTTCCAGACTAAGACAGACTAGGGAGTAGGACCTGGCAGCCCACTCCTGAAACAATTAGCCATTGAAAACCCCTATGAATAGCAGAGAAACACTGTTGGAGATAGTACCAGAAAATGAGCTGACCAGGTTGGATGGCACTCAAAAGGTGCCTGGGAAAGAACTACCTCCTTAGAGTCTATTTTAATGACAGAAATAGAGTAAAGTCCCAGGGAATTCCATTTGCTGATATAGCACAACTCAAAATGAAAAGGAAAAACTGTAAACATCTATTAATAATTGGAATATAGAATGTATATAGTATGAAACTAGAAAAATTAGAAATCATCAAAATGGAAATGGAGTGCATAAATATCAACATTCTAGACATCAGTGAATTAAAATGGACTGGCATGTACTATTTTGAATCAGATAATCATATAGTCTACTATGCTAGGAATGACAAATTTGAGAAATGGGGTTGTATTCATCATCAAAAAGCAGCTCAAGATCTGTCCTGAAGTACAATGCTGTCAGGGATGGAATAATAACCATCTGTCCACAAGGAAGTTTAGTTAATATGATTAATACTCAAATATATGCACCTACCACTAAGGCCATGAATGAAGTTTTTTTTCTTAGGTGCCATTGAGTCGGTATTGGACTCATAGTGACCCAACGTACAACAGCTGAAATACTACTGTAGTGCTTCTCTGCTATTCATATGGTTTTCACTGGCTGATTGTGTTTTGGGAGTGTGTTACCAGGTCCTTCTACCAAGCCTACAGCACCTGGTGTTCCCAGGCAGTCTCCCATCCAAGTACCAACCAGGCCCTACCCTACTTAGCTTCCAAGAGCTACCAGGATTGTATGCCACAGTGGTACAGCTGCAGGCACATGAATGATAGGGAAGATTTTTATCAGCTCCTACAATTTGAAATAGATTTAACATGCCATCAGGACATGCTGATAACTTCTGGTGACTAAAATGCAAAAGTTGGAAGCAAGAAGGCTCAGTATTAGAAAATATGGCCTTGGTGACAGAAACGATGCTAAAGATCACATGATAGAATTATGACAGACCAAAGATATTTTCACTGCAAATACATTTTTTCAACAACATAAACAGTAACTATGCAACAGAATTCACCAGATGGAACATATAGGAATCAAACTGACTACATTTGTGTAAAGAGAAGATGGCAAACATCAATATCAAATGTTAGAACAAGACCATGTGCAGATTGTGGATCAGATCAACAGCTGCTTACATGAAAGTTCAAACTGAAACTGAAGAAAATTAGAACAACTGTATGAGAGCCAAGATAAGACCATGAGTATATCCCACCTGAGTTCAGAGAACACCTCAAAATCAGGTTTGATGTATTAGACACTAATCCGAGAAGACCAGACAAATTGTGGCATGAAATCAAAGACATTCATGTGGAAGGCAAAGGGTTATTAAAAAGACATTAAAAAAGAAAAAGAAAAGACAGCCAGGCACAGTGGCGCATGCCTGTTATCCCAGGGGCTCAGGAGATGGAGGCAGGAGGATTGCAAGTTCAAGACCAGAGGTAGTCTGCATAATTTAGAGAGACTCTGTCTCAAAAACTAAAATAAATGGACTGGGGGTGCAGCTCAGTGGTCCAGCACTTGCAAAGCATGCAAGCGGGAGACCCTGGGTTCAAACCCCAGTACCAAGAAAAAAAAAAAAGACCAAATTACATGTCAAAGAGACTCTGAAACTTGCCCACAAACATCAAGCAGCTAAACTAAAAGGAAGACATGATGAACTTAAAGAACTAAAATGGATTTCAAAGGGCAGCTTGAGAAGAAAAAATCAAATATAATGATATGTGAATGAGCTGGAGACAGAACACCAAAAGGGAAGAACACCCTCTGTGTTTTTCAAGCTTATGGAATTGAAGAAAAAGTTCAAGCCTTGAGTGTCAATAATTAAGGATTCTATACAGAAAATATTAAATAACACTAGAAACATCCAAAGAAGATGGAAGGAATACACAGAGTCATTATATCAAAAAGAATTGATGGATTACCAACTATTTCAAGATGTTGCATATAATCAGGAACCAATTCTACTGAAGGAACAAGTGAAGGCTGCCTTGATGGAATTGGCAAAATATAAGGCTCTAGGAATTGATGGTGTGCCAATAGAGATATTTCAACGAACAGATGCAGCACTGGAGGTGCTCACTTCTTTATTTGTAGAGATCTGGAAAACAGCTTCCTGGCCAACTGACTAGAAGAGATCCAAATTTGTGTCTATTCCCAAGAAAGGGGATCCAATCAAATGTGGAAACTATTGAATGATATCATTAATACCACGTGCAAGTAAAGCTTTGCTAAAAATCATTCTAAAAGTCACTGAAGTAGTCAGGAACTGCTAGAAAATCAAAACAGATTCAGAAGAGGGTATGGAATTGGAGACATCATTGCTGATGTCAGATGGATACTAATTGAAAGCAGAGAATACCAGAAAGATGTCTATTTATGTTTTACTGACTATGCAAAGGCATTTGACTGGGGGGGGATCATGACAAATTATGGATAACATTGCAAAAAATCGGAATACCAAAGCACTTAAGTGTACGTGGACCAGGAGGCAGTAGGTCACGCAGAATAAGGAAATACTGCCTGGCTTAAAGTTGACAAAGATGTGCATCAGAGCTGTGTCTTTTCACTATACCTGTTCAATCTGTATGCTGACAAATAACCTAAGAACTTGGACTTTATGAAGAATTTAGCATCATAATTGGAGGAAGACTCATTAATATCTTATGTTATATAGATGACACAAATGTGCTTGATGAAACTGATGAGTAATTGAAACATTTAGCAGTGAATACCAAAGAACACAGTGCTCAGTATGGATTATGCCTCAGCATCAACAACAACAAAATATTCCTTACAACTCAGTCAGTATGCAACTTCATGATAAATGGAGAAGAGATTGAGATTGTCCAATATTTTGCTTTACTTGGTTCTACAATAAACATCCATGGAAACAGCAGTCAAGAATTCAAAAGACACATTGCAATGGGAGAAGCTGTTGCAAAAGACCTCTTTAGAGTGTTGAAAAGTAAAGATGCTACATTGAATATGAAGGTGTGCCTGACTCGTGCCATGGTATATTCAGTCACATCATAAGGTTTTGAAAGCTGGACATTAAATAAGGGAGACAGGAGAAAAATTGATGCTTTTGAATTATATTGCTGGATATGAATATTAAATATACTATGTTGTTGTTGTTGTTGCTGTTGTTGTTAAATGCCCTCGAATCAGTATTCACCTCATAGCAACTCTATGTACAATAGGCGAAACACTATTTCTAGTCATCTCGGCTATTCATAGGGTTTGAAATGGCTGATTGTTTTTTGGGAATGGATTGCTAGGTCCTTCTCTCAAGAGTATAGCCCTGGTATTCACAGGCAGTCTCCCATCCAACTACTAACCACCCTGATCCTGCTTAGTTTCCAAGATCTGATGGTATCAGATGCCACAGATCTATAACTGGAGGCAAATATACTATGACCTGTGAAAAGAACCAACAGATCTCTCCTAAAAGAAGCACAACCTGAGTGTTCCTTGGAAACAAGAATGTTTAAACTGTGTCTTACATATTTTAGACATGTTGTCATGAGGGACAAATCCCTAGAGAAAGACATTATGTTTGGGAGAGTGGTAGGTCAAAAAAAGAAAAAGAAAAAAAAGAAAAGATAAAAGAAAACTCTCAACTAGCCAGATTGACAGTTTCTGCAACACTGGGCTTAAACATAAAATAGATCATGTACCTGGCACATAATTGGGTAGTGCTCATTCTGTTGTACTATGAGTCACTATGAATCGGACCTGACTACATGGCACCTAACAACAATGATTCATCATGAACTTGTTATATATGCAAGTACTTTATGTATGACTTACATGTGATTAGAACATTGTAGTTTATAATAGGCTTAATTCACCTTAATATAATTCATCTATGACACATATGCAAAGAGGATAGAATCAATTAAACCTCTTCTGAATACATTATTATTATGTACATTGTATACTTTACATAATATAGACTATATTTTATTTACTTCAAGTAAATACTAGATAACGTCAAGTTAAACAGATTTCACAATATGAAATATATTAAATCATATTCCTTCCCTCTAAAATGGGTATAAAACTGCACATATTATATCACATAGTTATCCAAATCATGCTGTGTAGATCATACAAACATTCAAACATAATCAAGTTGTACTAATTAAAATATACTTTACAGCAAACAACATAATTGCCAAATATCAGTGGTTTACACATAGATGTGCAATTATCTTTCACAATAAGGAGTTTGAAGATAGGTAGTTCCTGAGTGATAGTAATGATATTATTACTGACCTTGGCTTTTTTTTTTTTCTTTTTTTTTCTTTTTTCAGTACTGGGGAATTAAACCCAGGGCCTGTGGATACTTTGCAAGCAGTCTACAACTGAGCTGCACTCTCAGCCCCTTTTTCATTTTTTACCTTGAAATAGGGTCTCACTAAGTTATTCAAGCTACCTTTAGCCTTGAACTAGTGATCCTCTACCTCCAGAATCTTTGGGATTGTAGGGGTAAGCCACTGTATCCACCTCTGACACTGGATTCTTTACATGTAACACTCTGCCCTATAAACAAGTTGACTTTCCTTTCTTAGTTTACTCACTTGGTAATCACAAGATGACTTTCATCACATCTTGTCTTATACTACATCCAAGATGAGAAACAAATAAAAAAGAAATAAAAAAGCTTTTTCATTATTAATGAAGATAAGTTTTCCACAAAGTCTCTAGCATATATCCCTTATGTTTTGCAGAACAAAACTACAACAGGTGCCCATCAGAATCTGCACCAGAACTGTTTTTACTCAGTTGAAGAAGCCTCTACTTGATACATCTTAAATGAGATTTTATTAGCAACAATAATTGAGACAATAGCTTTTATAGGCAATGAACAGCATCTATAAAAGTGAGTTTTCTGTGAAATTGTATCATAAAATGACATATTTTCATCATAGTTTCTAACTCAATATTACCTATGTTACTCCTGTCTCTATGCTGCCTCTAAATTTTACTAAGATGGAAGTTGCCAACTTTCTGCACTGGAGGCATTGGTTTGAAAGTGGGACTAAATCCAGAATTTACTTTTGAAAGTACAAATTATTAGAACTCAAAACAGTAGTGGGGCCATTCAATAAAAAAGAAAACTTAAAAAACCAGCATGAATCTGTTAGGAAATGCTGAAATAGATGGACTCATGTTCAAATAATTAACAAAGTAAAAGAATATGTAGATGTATCTTAACAAAAATGACAAAATTAAATTGAATCCAGAAAAGGGTGCTTTTGCACAATTAGAACACATTTTTAAATCAGAAAAGCCACTTTACATAAAATACTGGCCACCTCATAAGCCATTTTTCAAAAAAAATCTCATATCAGAGGATTAAATTCTTTAAATCGCTCTGCTTCCTTTCTCTCTCTGCTTATTTCTGATCCTAACAGCCATGGCCTTATTTCTGTACAACTTTAAGCAGTATAAAGGCTTTTAGGAAGATAGGCATTTGACAGTAATTAATGAAGCCAAACTTCTACCCTAGAGATATTCCCAGATTTTCATTGCCAAGCCCTAAGCATCTGCATCTTTGCTTTATGTGGGGGTTTCAGGAGGCTTTACACAGGATCTGTTGACCAGGAGGCTGACAGGATGCTAAATTTGCAGAGAGCACAATGCATTTTTTCCTTCAAGTTCTATCTAGCATGCTTAATCCCCAGTTCTCCTTCCTGCCATCATGTACAAAAGAGGTTGATAATTAATGTCTGCATCTCTCTTGATACTGCTGCCCTAGAAAACCCAAAGCAACTACACATGAACTTTGCAAAGACTAGCAATCAGCCTGGGTGTCCTATGAAGGAAATGCAGAATGGAAGGCTGTCTTCAAATGCCAGAGGGATCATCCAGCCTCAAGACCATCACAGATGACATTTGAACAATAGCTACTGATTGTGGTCCAGAGTAGCAGATCTTGAATGGAGCACAGGTGTTTCTTCTTGAGGGCAAGGAAGGCGATGATATGGCGGAATACACTGGACAATGAAGATGCACTGTCATTGCTAAATTGGCATCTTTAAGGTAAATACTTACTCTCTAATGTGAAAAAGCCTGGTAACAAATATAACTGTCAAGGCCATGTATTTAAACATGTTTAGTAAATTCATAACTACATTAGGATAAATTATATCATAGAAGCAATTATATTAGTGCACAAATGAAAGGAAATTTTACAGAGACATAAATGACAAGTAGTTAAGTATTAAAAATTGATTCAGAAAACTCTCCTGTCAATCTAAGGGAAAAAAATCGAAGCTAATTTTACATTTGGTATATAGATTATGAAGTACTTTAAACTTCCCCTAAAGTAGCATATGCAGTTTATATGGCTTATGGAAAAGCCTGAAAAGCGTTATCAATAAGTATTCACAGCTGTTCTAGTAGAAGTCAGCTGCTGGAAGGCAAAACAAACGTTTCCAATGACCAAAAAAAAAAATATCAATAAAATCATTCATTTATACTACAATATTGCACTTGGATTTGCTGATTTATGCATTTGGTCAAACTCCAAGTAAATCTCCTTCATTTGGTTGCTAAAATTGTGAGGATGTTAAAACCCACAGACTGTTTACTGTGATTATTTGTAGTTTTAAACTTAAGCATTACTGAATTTTGAATAATGAAGTTAAATTTATGAAATTGTTGTGTATCATGAAACACTTTTAAATATTAGGGCTAACTAGAAAAGAGATTACAAGTTAGACTTAAAATTTTTGATAAAAAATAATGAAAATAATTTAAATGTGCAGCTAAGGAACAATCTCCAAAACTAATTTACTGATGCTATTCTTCCTGTAGACAAATGTGATTATTTGTAGCAAATTGTAACCTGAAAACTAAGAGACAAATGCACTTTCCCATTCTGCTACCTGTCCCTATAAGTAATTTTAAATGTCATTATCTATTCAAAATCCAGCTCTAACTATAACATACTCACAGATCACTAAGACACAGAATTCCAAAACCTCTTCTCACTTTGATAACCTAGAAACATAATGAAGAGAAAATGGTACCACTCATTTCAAAATTCTAAGTAGATATGGAGGCAGCACATTTGTGTAGAATGGTGAGGCAGCAACAGTGAAGACAGGAGGGAGAAAGATCACCACTGATGGCTGCTTCTGCCAAAGAATCTAAACTAATTTACAGACACTAAGATTCAGAGCTGCCCATCAAATTGTAGGTGAATGGAAAGAAGGAAGAGGAATTGATCCCAGGGTTCCAAACAAAATCAATGAGAGACCTGGTATGCCAGGTTCCTGTCCAGTATTTGATGAAATTCTTTTACAAAGCACTTTCTATAATGTTCTTAGCAAAGGACAATTCTGTTTATTTGACTTTGCTTTACTCCATTTGTAGGCAGCAGGAATGCTAAAAATACTACCATTACAAATGATATTTTCAATGCATCAAAACAAGATAATCTAGTTTTCTCGACACTTGATATGCAATATTATATATATATATTATATACATATAATACACATATTATTGCATAGTTATGTTTTTCTCATAAAAGATTAAAATATGGGAATGGTAATGATACATAATACATATTTAAGTGCTTAATAATTTACATTTTGTTAATTATTTTGACTGGTTTTGGGTAAAGAGTGTTACAACACATAAGCAAGGCCATCTGTTGCTGTTAGAATTATTAATAAGTACTCCCTGAACTAAGTATTTTAATTAAAAATAAAATGTTGCATGCGTTAAGGCCCATCTTAAGTGGCATGCTCCAAAAGGAATTGATAGCACATCCAGCTGCCAATCTCTAAATAGTTTGAAAATATTATAAACTTTTATTCATGAGAAACTGCCTGGATCTGGATGACTAGGGAACAATCTGTTGAGTCCTCTAATGCTTCTGCTGCAGAGGATCCAAGAGTATATGAATCAATAAAAATTATATTCCCTATTCCATATACTGTCTTGCAAAATTATCATTGGGTCAGACCAGTGCATATTTTTCCACTTCTTAACTATATCTTTTTTGACCTTTTTCTGGGGAGGAAGAGTAATAGGCACAAATCATTTGATAAGTCAGTCCCCTTGGAAACTAGGATAGCACAATGCAAGTCTCTGCAGTCAGGCAGTCAGTAAGTAAGTCAGGCAGTAAGTTTGAACCTTACCTCCTTATTTTCTACCTATGTAAACCTGAGAAATTTACTCAATCTTTCTGTGCCTTAATGTACTCATTAGTAAATGGAGGAAAATAGCAACATCTTCTTTATGTGGATATTCAGAGAATTAGCACTAATAAATATAATTAGCACTAAATAAATATAAAAGACCTGGGGAAATGCTTGTTACATTGTTAAGTGCTTGTTACATTGTTAAGTTAAATCACACCATTGGAATTATTATTTCAGTATGTAGTTAAAGTACTTTTGCAACTTTTGAGACTGCCTTTTCAAGATGAATCACATTCTTTTGTATTTTCCTGGGAATGTTGCATCTTCAATTTTTGAATTTAAACTGATATTTTTCCCCTTTGAAATACAATATGGACTGGAGAAAAAGAGAATGAGGAAAGTAAAGAAAATAGCATTTGAATCAAAAAAGACACACAACAAATAGGGAAATATGTATGTACAACTTCTAAATTTAAAAAAATGCTACATTAACACATGAGTTACAATCTCCTTTCAAACACAAGTTTAACAAATGGAGAGATGGACAACTGATAAGGAAAAGTAGCAGAAGAGAAGGAGGAGGAGAAAGAGGGAGATGAGGAGGTAGAGGGAGAGAAGGAGGAGGAAGATGAGAAGAAAAAGTTGTTTAGGCAAAAAAAAAAAAAAAAGGAGAAAAATGCAAGAAAAAATAAACACAAGGGAGACTCAGAGTGCCAAGAAGCCTAGAACTCTAAATAAACCTGTAAAGAAAAAAGTTTTTTCTTTTTTTTTTTTTTAAAGGTTAGACCTCTTTGATAGAAGGTTCATTTTGTACCCTTGATAATCTTGTTAACATGCATGGACTCTGACCCCCACACTGTAGCAAGTTCCTGCTCCTATCACAAGACTGAACTTGTACATGGTGTTCATTTTCCATTCTGGGCATTCACATGCCAAAAACCCACCAGGAGTGGGGAGCTATTAAAGTTGAGACAATCAAGCACAAACTTGAGGGAGAACAGTTTCCACAGTTGGAGTTCCCTGCAGTATGTGAGCCTGTGGTGAGAATCCGAGAGGCCCCCTCTCTGTTGTACTAGTCAAGTCCTTAAAACTGAACGAAGTACATTCAGTCACACTGACTGATTAGATCAGAGCCACTCTCTAAAGTCGCTATTGTTATCCCACTATTTTATAGATTAGAAAACTGAGCCTCAAGGAGCTTAAGTGGCTTTCTTCAGGTCACAGAGCCAGAATGTCAAGAGTCAACATGGAATTCAAAGCTAATTGCTTTTTATTGTCAGCCCCAGTGATTTTCAAACTGTGAGGTACAGAGCCCAATGGTCTTTTCAGAGCCTAAAGGAGAAGCAGAAGCCTAGAGATAAGGAGGTACCTGAGCAGCCCACCCCTGGCCCTCCCACCCATGTCCCTCTCTTCTTTTCACTCGCAGCATGACAGTGCAGACAGAAAATGACAAAAATGAGATTTGTTTCAACAGAATTATTTAACTGTTAGGATTTTTTTCAAAATTAATCAGGAAATGATTTTATTACCAAGAGTCCCTAAGATATGTACAGTCTTTAAGTTGCCTATACCTAGTTCATTCCCTATTTTAATTCTATACAATAATTCACATTGAAATCTATCTGTATTCCCTGTGTTATATAATGTGAACTAATCCAAATATGTTACAGAATAATCAGCAGTAGAACACAGTTTGACCTGGATCTGTGCTGCGAAAAATCTGATCAGCAAACTATCAACTGGGTCTGAAATAATAAGCCTGGGACAGAATGCAAATAAATACTTTGCTTCCTTCACACAAGAAAAAGTCTGTTTATAAAACAAAAATACAAACAAAAATTAGCTGAACTGCTAAGTTGATTTATATTCTAATAACATTCTTAATGGCTGGGATTTACCTCAGTTGGTAGAGAGCTGCTCTACAGTCTCTGATGTCCCGAGTTCAATTCCCAGCACCTCAAAAATGGGAGAAGGACATGGCAACCCACTTCCAAGGCAATCCCGAAACAATCAGCCATTGAAAACCCTATGCACCTAACAACAACAACAACAACAATGGCTCCTGATGGTGTCACTATCTACAAACACTTTTTCTAGGACACTTTGAATAGCATTGTTCTAAAAATGCCAGAGGTGCTTTGGCCTCGGAAACACGCATCCTACTCCCACAGTTATCATAAGAATTTTCTCAACAGCTAACTGCTCTGAATACTCTTTGTCTTTTTCTTTTCCTTAATGAACAGACCACTAAGGGCTCTTCAGGACCCTGTCCTTGCCCTTAGACTGAGATCCTATCCTTCTGTATTTATCTCTTTCCTTATTCTTGAATTTTATGTATAATAACTCCAAAAACTTTTATATTTTTTCTTTCATCTCTGATTCTGACTTCTCTTGTGAGCTTCAGATGATTTTTAATTGTCTACTAGCTATCCTTACCAGTTTTTAGTTCAACTACCTAGAATGTAATATTTCTTTTTTTTTATTAGAAATTTTTAATGTACATCATAATGTGATTCATTTTGACATGCTTTTCGTTGTGACAATTTTCATATATGCAATTTGATAAGCATTATTCATATAGGTTACCCCTTACCCTCCTCTATGTTTCCCCCCTCCCCCCTTCCT
>VMDO01039022.1:0-13022 GCA_007922755.1 Pedetes capensis
TAAAAATACCTAAAGAAAAAAGTGGTAGATTTGCAAAAAAACCCACCATTATAGTAAGAAGGAAAACAAAGGTAAAATAAGAAAAATTGGAGAAAGTAACTGAATCAAAGCTAGTATTAAAGGTGAATGATCAGTTTAATATCCTCAACAAATGAGAATTCACAAATCAATAGGAAGACCTTATATGTAAAAAAAAAGTGGCAGAAATCAAATAGATTAATTACCAAAAAAAGCATATGTAATATATTTGACCACCCTTGTAAACAAAGTAAAGCAAATCAATTAAAGACATAAAAAATAATTTTTACCAGCAAATTTTCTATTTTAAGTTATATGGGATACTGGCATAGATCACTGTGAACATATACTTTCTTTAGGTCCACTTATTATTAAATGCTTTCCAAGCTCATGGTCTTTGCTTTAGCAGTCTACTTCCAGCGATTTATTTTAAACTAAACCTGCACAAATTGTGGTTGTAAATTTATATAGGAGGAGTCTATATCAATCAAAACTAGGAAATGATGGCGCACGCCTGTAATCCCAGTGGCTCCGGAGGCGGAGGCGGGAGGATCGCAAGTTTGAGACCAGAGGCAGTCTGCGTAATTTAGCGAGACCCTGTCTCAAAAAGTAAAAAAAAATGGGCTGAGGTGCAGCTCAGTGGTCCAGTACTTGCAGAGCATGCAGGCGCGAGGCACTGGGTTCAACCCCCAGTACCGCAAAAACAAACAAACAAACAAACAAACAAACAAACAAACAAACAAACTAGGAAATGACTTAAATGACTTTCAACAGGATACTGGTTAAATTAATCATGATATATTCTCAAAAGGAAAGCCTTATTAGTCAAATGATGATAAATTTTTATATTCATCAACAGGCAGAGATGTATACAATATATGTTTGTAGCATTTTTGTTCATTCTTATTTAAGCTTTTGCTCCATTGAATGGCCCAGATCCAGATACAACTGATTCCCTTGAAATCTCATTGTTAAAAATGCCACTTTCAGAAAAGCCCAGATATTGTGTTTGATATGTGTATAAATACACAAATTTATAAAAATGTAAATGTATCCTCTGTTATATTTTTATAATGTAAGGTAGCTGATGAAATGTTTGTAAAAACAAGTTTTAAATTATTATGATCTATTTAGTGGTGATAGAGATCATTTTGAAAGGAAATAATCAATGTTTTAAATTATAACACATTATAAAGTAATATGTTACAAATTATGTGAAAAAGTAAGCAAGTCATTTGTATATTATTTAAAATATTTAAAATTTAGACTCATATTAAGCAATTAGATACAAATTACTGGTCTGAAGTGTTCATCAATATTTTTTATATGCTTTACATAGTGAAGAAATATGTGCATATTGACATGACCTTTTATATACTTCAGTGTATTAATAAGTTGTCCCTGGACTGGCATTAACATAAGCTTTTTTTGATGTTTTTGGAATTAAACACTCTCAGATCATGTTCAAAGTGAGTTAACTTTATTGTAAATTTCACAGTGAATTCAATAGTGTCTATTAGAAAAGTAATTCTATGTCATTTTTACACCTGACATTTCACTGGATCCTGTATTGTGCTATACAGTTCATGTCTTTGAGAAGAGTATTTCTGGAGTGAATGTGAAATTCATCACTTATTGGGAAATGGAAAAGAAGGTTTGAGTAGGAGTGATTTATTCTCGCATTGTTATGCCGTCTTCTTTTGCTAATACTACTTGAAAAATGTGTTTACTTGTAGCGTTTGCTTGCATGTATGTCTTAGAATTGGAGAGAACTTGACCTGGCTTATATTTTAAGTTTTTATTGTTTCTTGATAAGTAATGTTGGTTGTCATGTCAGATCACTGAGGAAGATTTGTGAGAGAACCTGATGGATAAAAAAGTGATGACTATATAATCAAAGCCACCTCGGGTGTCTTTCAAGATGGAGGAAGCAATGTAAGAAAAAAAGCCAGACGTAGGAAGATTTATTTTTCTTCTTATTGTCTTGTTGTTGTGTTGTTAGGTACTGTCAAGTCGATATCCAACTTGTAGCGACCCTAGGTACAACAGGCGAAACACCATTATCAGCGCCTCTCTGCAATTGATAGGGTTTTCAATGGCGGATTGATTTTTGGGAGTGGGTTTCCAGGTCCTTCTCCCAAGCCTGCAGCACATGGTGTTCCCAGGTGGTCTCCTATCAAAGTACTAACCAGACCCAACCCTGGTTAGCTTCCTAGATCTGATGGGATCTGATGCCACAGTGGTACAGCTGCAGGCTCTCATTGTTCTTCCAGTCATTCAGAACCCTTGGAATCAGGGGTAGGATTCATGCCTGATTCTTGAACCAACCCAATGGCGAGGTTGAGTTTGCTCTTCTAGCTGGCATGAGCTAGGTTACACTCACTTGGTTAGAAGGAACCAAGTATCATCAGTCTGGATGAACTAAGGCCCAATGATTAGAGTTATTCACTTAGCTGGCAAGAACTAACCATCTTTAGTTTGACAAAACTAAGGCTCAAACCTTATGTTCATTAGTTTGAAAGAACTAAGGCACAACAATACTTATGTACTCTGTCTTAGTTTTATGCCTGGTCAGTGGTCTATAACTGTGTCTCTTACATATAATGTGTGTCTCTTTTTCCTGTAAAGATTTGAGGAAATCTGGCCTAAATACGGGAGAAGAGTCAAAAAAGTAGTTGCAGTCCTTAGTCATAGTGCATTGGAAGCAAATAGCTAAAGGGGAGGTGATAAATTCCCTTCAGGACTTGGTGAGTACCTTATGTAACATAGGTGTCTCAAAACAGGGAACTCATCAGCTGGGTCTGGTATCACTTTTGATCTGAAATAGAAAATAAGGTGACTATATTAGATAGGATTGGTAAAACAGAAATTTTAGTTGAAAATGGTCTTATTAAGTAAGGAGAGGCTATATTCCCAAAGGTCAGTGGGTGACCTGTAAGGAAAACTCTTGTCTAGAAGTTATATAGTTAAGGTTCTATAGCTTGGAACAATATTATATACATCAAGCGACTTTGTAACCATAAAGGAAGAAAAATTCCTGCTTCCAACACTGCTGTGGCTAGATGCTATCTAGTCAGGTTTGACTTGTTGCTGTTGTTGTTGTTGTTAGGTACTGTCGAGTTGTGTCCGAGTTGTAGTGACCCTCATAGGGTTTTCTATGGCAGACTATTTCAGGATTGCCTTGGGAATGGATTGCCAGGTCCTTCTCCCATTTTTGCAGTGCTGGGAATCGAACTCGGGACCTCAGAGACTGCAGAGCGGAGCTCTACCAACTGAGCTAAATCCCAGCCTGGTTTGACTTGTAGCGACCCTATATACAACAGAGTGAAACATTACCCAACACCATGCCATGTGCATGATTCTTATATGCTTAAACCCATTGTTGCAGACACTGTGTTAATCCATCTAGTAGAAGGTATTTTTTTCCACTCACTGGCTACACTCTTAAACATGCTGTCCTTTTTCAGAGATTGATCCCTCCTGAAGATATGTTCAGAAATGCAATATGCAATCTAGCTATCCTTTCTTCCAAGGAGGACTCTGGTTGCACTTCTTCTAGGACAAATCTGTTGATTCTTTTGGCAGTCCATGGTATATTAAATATTCATCTCCAGCACCATAATTCAAAAGCATCAATTCTTCTGTCTTCTTCATTCACTGTTAAGGTTTAATAAGCATAAGATGTGACTTAAAATATGTGAATTGGGCACACCTTCATCTTCAAAGTGACATCTATTATTTTTCAAAACTTGAAAGAGGTCTTTTGCAACAGCTTTTCTTCCCAAAGCAATGTGTCTTTTGATTTCTTGACTGCTGCTTCCATGGATGCTGATTGTAGAACCAAGTAAAGCAAAGTCTTTTACAACCTCAATCTTTTCTCCACTTATCACTGAAGTTGCTTATTAACCCAGTTGCAAGGACTTTTATTTCCTTGATGTTGAGGTGCGATCCATACTGAAGGTTGTCTTTGATCTTCATCAGTAAGGGTTTCAAATCCTCTTTACTTTTGCCGTTGAAATTGTATCATCTGGCCATCACAGGTTGTTAATGAGTCTTCCTCCAATCTTGATGCCACATTCTTCTTCATAAAGTTCAGCTTCTTGAATTATTTGCTGTGTATAGAGTTGGAAGAGTTATGGTAAAATGATACAGTTCTGACTCATATCTTTCCTGACTTTAAACCAAGTATTGTTTCCTTGTTCTGTTCAATGACTGCTTTCTAGTTCATATACAGATTCCTCATGAGTACAATGAAGTATTCTGGTATTCCCATTCTTCACAATGTTATCCAAATTTCATTATGATCTACACAATCAAATGTCTTTGCATAGTTAATAAAACAAAGATAGACATCTGTTTCATATTCTCTGCTTTCAGTCAAAATTCATCTATCTGTTAATAGCAATGATGTCCCTGGTTCTATGTCCTCTTCTAAATCCTGCTTGATTTTTCCAGCAGTTCTCTGTCAGTATACTGCTGCAGTTGCTTTTGAATGATCTTTTGCAAAATTTTACTTGGATGTGATATTAATGATATTATTCAATAATTTCCACATTTGGTTGGATCCTTCTTGAGAACAGGGACAAATATGGATATCTTCCAGTTAGTTGGCCAGGCAGCTGTTTTCCAAATCTTTTGGCACAGACAAATGAGTACCTCCAGTGCTGAATCTGTTTGTTGAAACTTCTCAATTGATATTTTCTCAATCTCTGGAGCCTTGTGTTTCAGCAACTCCTTCAAGGCAGTTTCTACTTCGTCCTTCATTACCATTGGTTCCTGGTCATATGCAGCCTTTTGAAATGATTTATCATCCACCAATTCTTTTTAAGTGTAATTACTCTGTGTATTTCTTCCATCTTTTCTGGATGTTTCCTGTATCGTTTAATACTTTCGGTGAAGAATCCTTCACTATTGCCACTCAAGGCTTAAATTGTTTTTCTTCAATTATTTAATCTTGAGAAAAATAAAACATGTTCCTTTTTTTCACTTTCTATCTCCAGTTCTTTGCACATGTCATTATAATATTTGGTTTTGTCTTTTCAATCTGCTCTTTAGAATCTTCTGTTTTGTTTTTCACCTTTGTCATAGCTTTCTTTACTTTGGATACTCATCAGTCATGGGCAAGTTTCAGGGGCTCTTTGACATGTAATTTGGTCTTTTCTTTTTTCTTTCTCTTTTTCTTTTTCTTTTCTTTTCTTTTCTTGCTTTCTTTTTTTTTTCTTTTGTCTTTTTCCAACACTGTTGTTATTAGGTGCCATCAAGTTGGGTCTGACTCATTGAGACTCTGTGTACAGATCAAAACACTTCCCAACACTGTTCCATGCCCAGTGCTATTGTCTGTGCTTCTCTGCTATTTGTAAGGTTTTCGATAGCTAACTGTTTTGGGAATGGGTTACTGGGTCATTTTACCAAGCCAACAGCATTCAGTATTCCCAGGTTGTCTCCCATCAAAGGACTGATCAGGCCCAACCCTACTTTGTTTTCAAGATCTGATGAGATCACATACCAGGGTAGTATGGCTGTAGACTTTCCTACATTTGTTGTTGTTGTTCATAGGTGCCGTCAAGTCGATATCTGACTCATACTGACCCTCACAGGGTTTTCAATGGCTGACTGTTTCGGATTGCCTTGGGAGTGGATTGCCAGGCCCTTCTCCCATTTTTGTGGTGCTGGGAATTGAACTCAGGACCTCAGAGACTGTAGCACAGCGCTCTACCAACTGCGCTAAATCCCAGCCCTTCCTACATTAGGAAGAGGAATTTTTATACTTGAACAAAAATATTAACTTAGGACCAGCAGAGGGAGAAGGCTTGCTTGTTTCCACTGTGGAAGAGCCAGCCGAGGGATATCAAGTTTATCTCAACTTCTTGAGACTTAAAGAGAGTGACTCTTTTAGGCTTGTCTGTGTCCTGAAAGACGGTCAGTCTCTCAGGTTCATTGATTCCCCAAGGAATGACCAATTCTTTAAGAATGTACATACCCAGGAGACCATTGATAGGGAAGGAGAGGATGGGAGAGAAGTGTCATGAGAGGGTCAGGGGGAAGTGAACATGAGCAATGAACAATAAAATGCATGTATGGAAAAGTCATTTGATAATGAGATCTGTGAGATTGTACATTAAACATTACTAATAAAAAAGAAAATTAAAAAAATATATCCATAAAACTGACCACATTTTTGGGAATATTTGCATCTTGAGGGATAGTCATCACCCCATGACTGTCAGTGATAAATCCTGGCTCCTCTTAATTAGCATTTCCCATCTCTAACATTTGTACAAATCTCTTAAACTTTTGTCACTAGATGGAGCCCTTGCCCATTTATTAGGCAGTGGGTCAGCATGTTAATTTAGGGAAACCAGTTGTCCTAGTCTGGCCTAAGGAGTTGCTGGGGACCCAGAGGACATGTTCTATATGTAGCCTGGGGAGCCAGTTTTCCTGAGGCCCAAGGGAAGGAGAGGCAGGCCCCCTGGGGTAGGGCACAGTTGTCAAGTGAGTTCAGAGGGTTGTATGACCTGCAGCAGCAAGGGTGGCTCCCATGCAGGGCCCTTGCTGAAACACCTGGGTCTTACTCGCCCCCTACAGTTGGGAGAGGTCTGAGACACTCCAGGAATAGAAGGTGTGCTGGGACCTGAGTTGTTGGCATCTTCTTAGCCCCATGGAATATTTGAGGAGATGGGCCTATTTCTATCTCTAGAATGAGACTCTGGGTCAGTAGTGAATTCTCTGGAAAGGGGTATTAGTTTAATAGTCTTTCAATCTACAGGCAGTCTTATCTAAAAGAATCCAAACATAGCAACATCCAGTTTGTATCTAGCATGTATCACAAGAGAGGATTCTTAGGAACAGATAATTGATTACTTGGTGGTTCCTTTTTGTCTTATTTAATGTTTTTTCTTACAAAAATACTGAATACATCTTAAAAAATCTTTTATTTTTCTAATAAACAAATCTTTATATTCCAAATGAAGTCCCAGGAAGTTGTATTGCCTGAATACCTCGCAGTTATAAATATAAACAGAAACAAAACATCTTATCGAGCTTGGAAATTGAGATAATATATCCTTTATATTAAAATCTTAGTTATAAAAGACCATATAATAGAATAAATTAACTCAAAAGGAGTGTTGAATCTAAATTATAGTTAGGACAGAGTGAAAGAAGTTAAGATCACGTGGTTTGTAGCTCAACTTCAAGAGTCCATTGCAATCCTTTAGTCAGGGAGCTAAAGGTTTTTTTTTTTAATGACCAGTTTTCTCTTTCAGTTTCAAGTTTCAGAGTTAACGCTTAAATGCCTATATTTTGGCAGGCCTTGTATGAGGCAATGCCTTGAGTATCTGGTTTTACTCAGAAGCAGGAGGAAGAAATAAAAAGCAATAGTTGAGAGGCAAAAAGAAAAACCTCTATATTGTAGTCTTGGGTTTTTAAAGGTGTGACTTTTAGTAGAAACAAGGTAGGAAGAGGCTTGTCCTGTGAACTTCTGGTGATACCTTTTCCTCTTTTGAAAGTTCATCACGAGACAGGGCAATGCTTCTACCTATGAAAGTCTCTCTTCTTCCCTTGTCCCACAGAGAATGAGATAATGATGACATCTACAGAAATTGCTCCATCCTCCAAAGGTGGACAGGAAGAAATTCCCACTCTTACTAGCTATTACCCAAGAAGGTCTCCAGAAGGGAGATTCCCATGTTTTTCTTGGATTTCTTGCAGAGCAAGCTGCAGGGATCAAACAAAACAAAACAAAACAAAAAAACACAACGATGTGTCTACCTTGGAGTAATATGGTGGGGTGAAAAATGTGAAGGAGCAGGAGAAAGAAAAGAGAAAAGAGATGCTAGATTTAACCTCTAGGTTATGTGCAGCAGTGGGAGAGGCCCTGGTGGGTTCAGCCAGTACACAAGCTTCTCTTTTCTTTCTTCCTATTCCTGAGCATGGCTTGATCTTAATCTTGCCTTGGCTGCATTAGAATCCAGGAGCAGTAGGAAGAGTAAGATTTTCAGTGGAAGCTTGCAAGGCAGGTTTTGCAGAGACGAACAGGGAAAGAATAGATCTTATCCTTCTAGGAGCATTAGAAGCCAGGCCCCAAGGAACAGGTGTTATGGGGCCATGACATTGGAATTTGAGGCAGAGAGCAGAGAAAATAAATTATAAGAATATGCTTGGAGATCATTTGTTGTTGTTAGGTGCCAGCTAGGGCTTAAACATAAATAAGATGGTTTGCCTGGCACAGAATCGGCAAGTGTTTCGATCTGCTGTACATAGGGTCGCTATGAATCGGACTTGACTCGACGGCACCTAACAAGTTGAGTCTGACTCATAACGACCCTATGTACAACAGAACAGAACACTTCCCAAAACTGTGCCATGCCCAGCACTATGTCAGTACTTCTCTGCTATTCATAGGGTTTTCCATGGCCAATTGTTTCCAAAGTGAATCACCAGTTCCTTCTCCCTAGCCTTTAGTACTTGATATTCCCAGGTGGTCTCCCATCCAGGCCCACCTTGTTTATCCCCTGCAAAGTGAATCCTTGCTAGGAAAGTAGCCACAGTGTTTGCGACTTGTATGTGCTTTGTGGGAGCTCCTGCACTGCACAGAAATGGTCTTGTAGCAGGTAGGACAAAGCTAGCATTATTCTGAGTCCCACTCTGTGTCCCACTCATCTTATCATGAAAGATTTCTTTCTTTTTTTTGGGGGGGGTACTGGGGGTTGAACTCGGCCTCGCGCCTGCACGCTCTGCAAGTGCTGGACCACTGAGCTGCACCCTCAGCCCATTTTTTTACTTTTTGAGACAGGGTCTCACTAAGTTACACAGACTGCCTCTGGTCTCGAACTTGCGATTCTCCTGCCTCCACCTCCCAAGCCGCTGGGATTACAGGTGTGCGCTACCGCAGCCAGTATGAAAGATTTCTTAATTGAGGTGGACATCCTGGTGATATTTGCTTGTCCAACCCAGACCCAGGACGTGTGGCATTTGTGGAATCGAGCTCCAGAAAAAAGAAAGTTCAAAAGCAGAAAGCAGAAATGAAGGAGTTTCCTGGAAAGATCTCCAGGGAGAAAAGTTACCAAGACAGGCTGAGAGTAGCTACAGCAGTCTCCTGCCTGTCTAGGCCACAGGACTTTGGAGGCAAATGGGGAGAGAAGGCAGAGTTCAGGAAACTGGCCATTTCCTATAATGTTTTGGATCCAATGTTCTACTTAAAGGGGTTCACTTCTTCAGATATCACCCTGAAGTCAAATCGCCCCGTGGTGTCCTGGTGGAGGGACTGTCTTGTGGGGAAGAGGGTGGCTCAGAACATGGGTGGATCACTTCCTCACCGGATGCTCTCCAGAGAACCTGTTTGTCCCATCTTACCCAGGGATGGGGTATGTAACCTAGGAAAGCCTTGTTCTTCAGTGTCAAAGGCACTCACGAAAAGTCTAGGGGGATTTTTGGCCAGAGGAGAGAGGGAGGGAGAGATGGAAAGTGTGGCTTCTCAATGGGCAACAGTGGGTGGATTTTCCTTCCTCAACCTTCAGGTCATGTTGGGAATTATCCTCAGTCAGTGGTCCTCAGTGACTGAGGAGGAATTCTCTTTCCCTTGACAAGCCTAGGTAGGCATGGAAGAGGAGTAAAGAAAGGTATGTCTCTTATTCTTTCTAGCTTTGATGTCTCTTGACTGAATACATGGGATCTTTGAGTTGTGCGGAGGATACCTCTGTCACCAACCAGCAATTACTCCAGATTTCCAAACCAGGCTTCCTAAGGAACTGGAGTTCAGGTAGAGAATAGGTCAGAAAGTTGGAGAGAGAGTACTGGGAATTGAAGGTGAGTGCAGCAGCCAATAAGAAGAGGATGTCCTGAGGAGTTCAAGGGACCTCTGTTGTTGTTGTTGTTGTTGTTAGCTGCTGTCCAGTCAGTATCCAACTCATAGCGACCCTCATAGGGTTTTCAATGGCTGGCTTTTGGGATTGCCTTGGGAGTGGATTGCCAGGTCCTTCTTCCATTTTTGTGGTGCTGGGAATTGAACTCAGGACCTCAGAGATTGCAGTGTAGCGCTCTACCAACTAAGCTAAACCCCAGCCACCTACAGATATATTAGAAATCCAATAACTGGCATCAAAAGATGTCACCAGCAAGGTGGGTCAGCGGGTTCCTCAGGTCTGGGAGGCCTCTTTGGGAGACCAGCAACAGTTACTCTCCTGGTGCAGAAAATATTACCTTGGTTCATTTGTGTTCAGTGTGTAAAAAAATTTATCTGAGACACAGAAATTACAGTAGAGAATATAGGCTAAGTTTATTAAAGATAGAGAATATAGACATAGATATTAGAGATGGTACATCATTCTCCTGTTTTTGTGGTGCTGGGGATCAAACCTGGGTCCTTAGAGAGTGCAGAGCAGCATTCTATCAACTAAGCTGTTGTTGTTAGGTGCTGTACCACCGCATCCAACTAATAGTGACCCCATACACAACAGAAGGAAACACCCCTGAACACTATGCCATACCTACCTCTGTCGGTGCTTCTCTGCTATTCATAGAGTTTTTGATAGCTGATTGTTTCAAGAGTGGGCTTTGAGGTCCTTCTTTCTAGCCTTGTGTTCCCAGGTGGTCTCCCATCCAAAGTCTAACCAGGCTGGACCATGCTTAGCTTCCGAAATCTGACGAGATGGCATGCGAGTGTGGTGTGGCTGCAGGCAACAAATATGTATTGTTTGATAAATATTTTGCATGAAAAAAGTTGTTCACTTACTCATTTGGTACTTGTTCACAACTGTTTCTATACAATGGCATCTATGAAATTAATGACTGATTCGGCAGTTTGGTTTGTGAACTCCCAAATGACCTACAGAATGGCCATTATTAGATACCTCATTGGTGATTGTATCATCTAAGAATATGATCAAATGATTTTCTCTTTTCTCTCACATTGCCTCTTCCTAAAAATTACTGCTTTATCCCCTTTTATGTCAGCATAGAATCAATGCATGTCCTTGTAAACATTACCATTCTATTACTGATCCATTTCTTCCTTTAGTTTTCAAAATGAAAATATTTTTAAAAATAATTTCAAGAGGAAAAGAAGATGGGGAGTTGAAATAGATTTTCTTTTATAAAGACAAGTTACAAACTTTATATATAATTACTTGATTAATATCCTTGTGAGATATTCTCCTACATAATCAGATCCCAAGCCAATTTTCTACATGAAATACACAGCAAAGGTCATAGAAAATGTCCTTTAAATTGGATTCCAATTTCACAATAGTGAAAGGGGAAGAGCATTGTGATGCAGATTTGCTACAATGTTCAACCTGGTTCCCTAACACACAGTTTCCAATGAATATCATTATCCCACCCATAAAAAGAAGCTCACCTTGTAATAGCAAAACACCATCCACACAAAGATGAAAAGCTCTCCACCTAAGGAACCCAACCATCTGTCAAAAAAGGAGGTAAGACAATAACATATTAGGTTACATTTTAAGGGATTAAGAAAAGAATCTAGGATTGTTACTGAGAGATGTGAATTGAGCTTGGTATTTAACAAAGGTTATATCATTGAGAGCTTCAATAAAGTATATAAAGTTATAAAAATGAGTGTATTGTTCAGAAGCATTATTAAGTGCCTCCCTAAAAAACTGCACCATACAGGAGGTGAGGCAGTTTCCTATTATCATATGCTTTCAAAATAAAATCTTGAAGTGAAATGCATGTACATTATACCATTTAACACATAGTATATATTGTTCTGTGCCTGCAGCCATATGATTGTGGTGTCCAATCTCGTCACATTTCTGAAGCTAAGCAGGGTCTGGCCTGGTTGGTACTTGGATGGGAGACCCCCTGACAATATCAGGTGCTGTGCTGTAGGCTTGGGAGAAGGACCTGGCAACTCATTCTTCCCCCTGCCAAACAAGACAAAACAAAACAAAGCAAATAACCAATCATCCATTGAAAACCCTATGAATACCCTATGAATAGCAGAGAAGCACTAACAATACTATTTTGCCTACCATACGTAGAGTCACTATGAGTGGGAAGCTGACTGGATGGCTCCTAACAACATCAACAATATATTGTTCTAAAACATTGTTTTGGTATGAGGTTAGGAGTCTCAAAGGTTTGTGCATATATAATTTGTAGGTAAATTGCTTTCAATAAAATTTGTTTGCAAAATTTAATATGAACAACTTCATAAACTATAAGGATCTTTACTAAATAAATTCCATTATCCTAAGGAGAATAAAATTTAGACCTAAAAGTCTAGGATAAGAATGTGAAAGTTCTTGATAAATCTCATTGACTTTTGTATGACTAGTAAACATACAAGAGGGAGATCTTGTCTCAAGACAAAAATTAAAGAATTGGCTGAGGTTGGAGCCCAGTGGTAGAGCACTTGCAAAACATGTCAACTCCCTAGTACCAAAAAGCAAACAAAGAAAAAACTTCATCAAATCACATTTTTTGAAATGTATAGTTTACTATATGCTTTCTAAGCTTCAATAAAATTCACAAATGAAAATTGCACAATAAATATGTTATTTATATGTAACTTATATAACCATATTTTAGCAAGATAAATATAACCGTGCAGGGGGAGAAGTGTTTTTGCAGTTATTTTTGTGTTTTTGTTAGTTTGCTTATGAGACATGGTCTCACTATGGAGAATAGGTTGGCCTAGGGCTGGGATTTAGCTCAGTTGGTAGAGCGCTGCGCTGCAGTGTCTGAGGTCCCCAGTTCAATTCCCAGCACCACAAAAATGGGAGAAGGGCCTGGCAATCCACTCCCACGGCAATCCCAAAACAGCCATTGAAAACCCTATGAGGGTCGTTATGAGTCGGATACCGACTCGACAGCACCTAACAACAACAACAACAACAACAAGTCATTATCCTTCTTCAACCTCCCGAGTTCTAGGATTACACACATGTGCACCACACCAAGGCAGTTATTTCTATGTAGGATCAGAAAGAACTGAAATGTAAAAGTTCAACAGTTTGTAGTGGGATAAAATCTGCCAT
>VMDO01039023.1:0-13010 GCA_007922755.1 Pedetes capensis
TGGCTATAGGTGTGTTGAGGTATATCTGGGTCTTCTATTCTGTTCCAGATGTCTTCGGGCCTATTTTTGTGCCAGTACCAAGCTGTTTTTGCAACCACTGCCTTGTAGTAAAGTTTGAAGTCAGGGATTGTGATTCCCCCTGCATTAGATTTGCAGCTTAAAAGTGTTTTGGCTATATGTGGTCTTTTGTGGTTCCATAGAAGTCATTCTTAAGTTATCTTTGTCACTCACACGTTACTTTCAGTCAGTCAGTACACTTACTGGTTTTTATCTTCAGTACATCTGCATTTCCAGAACCTGATCATATCTTAGCATGTCTCCTGCTGTCACCCTGATCCCTGGTTTATTGCAATAGGTTTCCTAATGGTTGGCCTGCTTTGGCTCCAGCACCCTACAAGCAGTTTCAACATGGCAGTCAAAGTCATGGATCTTTTAAAAACCAAATTCAGATTATGTTATTCTGATGCTCAAAAACTTACATGGATCCACATTTCATGCAGGGGAAACAGTCCAACTCCTTACAAAGATCTACGAAGCTCTTCACCCCTATTTCTGAGCTCATGTCCTAACACCCCCTTCCTTTCTGGTTATGTGTTTTTGGTGACCACACAGGCTTCCAGTACTCCAACCATATTCTTGGCTCAGGAGATTTTCACTCGTAACTCCTTCTGCCCAGAACTTTCTTTCCTCTGAAACCCTGCTGGGTAGTTCCCTCATCTTCTTAGGGTCTTTGTTCAAATGTCATCATCTCAGTGAGTGCTTCCCTACCATCTTATTTAAAATCTGAAAGCCCACTCACCCATTCTATTTCTATTTCCCTTCCTGCTATATTTTAAAGGTAATTGTAAATGAAATGATAAATGGCCATAAATAAAACTATGGCCATGTGTCTTATTAAATAGTGTCAGGTGATATTTCTTTTGAAGGTAATATAGTTTTCAACTTCTGAAGATTTTTATGAAGACTATAGTAACCATCTCTACAGCCATACCACCCTGGCATCTAATATCATCTGATCTCAGAAGCTAAGCAGGGTTTGGCCTGATTAGTCCTTGGAGGGGAGACCACCTGGAAATATTGGGTGCTAAGGCTTGGGAGAAGGACCTGGCAGCCCACTCCCAAAAGAATCAGCCATCAAAAACCCTATTAATAGCAAAGAAGTACTGATATAGTGGCAGACATGGCACAGTGTTGGGTAGTGTTTTGTTCTTTTGTACATAGGGGTGCTATGAGTTGGGTCCTGCTTGACAGCACCTAAAAACTATAATAACATAGTAATCTCACCTAAAATTCTGTTTAAATATGTTATATATAAGTGTAGTATGTAATAAGTGATATCCCATACTTGTCTCTATTTGATGAAGTGACTTTTTTGTGTGATTCTGGAGACCAAACTCAGGGCCTTGCACATGCTAGGCAAATGTTCTACCACTGAGCTACATTCCTAGCCTGAAGAACTGACCTTTTGCCACTGTACTTGAAGGAGAATCTTTGAATGCTTGTATGGACATGACATTGTACCTTCTCACTATCCAGTTTTCTTTATTGAAAATTAGTTACATTTTTGTCTTACTAGGTTTTTAAGGCCTTTGTATTTTAATACTATAAACTTATTGTAGAATCATGGTCTTTTCAAAGGATACTATCTAGGTAAATTGAGTCTTCAATCATTGGGAGTCACAGGTTGTAGCAAGTAAGTTCTGAGTAGCCTCGGCCAACATAATTAGGATTTTGGAAGGCAAGTTAAGAAAAATTTGAAACCATGGAAGCTTTCAAGTGGAATTTGCCTCCAGTTATTGGATGGAAGGAAAAGATTCAGAGTCCATCCCTTGTCTGTTTTCCTAGGTGTGCAGGTAACCAGATTCTCCTATCTGGAGCAACATCCCAAACCATTTCCCAACCTATTAAAAAGTAATAAATTATTTAAATATAGCTTGGCCTGCTTTCAGATATGACACATTTAAAATACACTTGAAATATAAGTGAATTATTCATTTACCAAAGAGCAGACTTTTACTAAAATAGTTCAGGATAAAAAGCAGCATATGCAATTATCTAATTGTCACCTACTTGCATTCTAACAACCATATGTACTTCCCATTCACTCTCGATATTTCAGTCCTCGGGCTTAAAGGTCTCAAACAGAATTTGAGAATTCTGAGGTCTTTGATTAAATCCACGCCTACTGGTGATCCAACTGCTGATGGCTCCATATCAGGAAACTTGAAGAGAAGAACTTTGCATGTTTGGACAGATAACACTTTCTGAATTTTTGTTAAGTGAAAATCCAATTATTTAGAATTTTCAAACAAAAAATTAAGACATGTATTTTAGTATAGCACCTCTCCTCTCTCCCTGTGTCCCATTTTCTACCTTTTTACTTGGAATGTGGCCTTGGATGTCTCATTTATTTAACCAGTGGTTGAGAAAAATTTAATGAGTTTGGCAGTCAGTCAAAACCAAGATATTTTGAATAGAGTCTTCTTTTCTTCAGATGTAGAATCATGGAATATTAATTTTGGAAGTAACTTAAAAGTTTTGTGTAGACTATTATTTCTCAACCCCAGTTGTACATTACAATCATCTGGAGAGCTTTAAAAACTGATAGCCATAATCCAGGCATGCCCAACCCATAGTCTATGGGCTATGTGCAGTTCAGCCGATGTAGTAATGCAGCCCCACAAAGTCTTTTAACATCATGTGTTTTTTTTAATCATTTATTTTCATTCTGACTCTATGCATATATCCAATTTTGAAGTTCCAAAGTGATACTGCATTTGTTTATAGGATGATGCCCAATGCTTCCTCATAACATACTGGGATAGTCCCACACTATCAAATTCTAACTTTCAAATAAGTGTAAATATCTCACAATAGGTAATGTGAGTCAGTTTAGTTCCATCACCTGCCACCCAATCAGTCAAGGGTAATCAGGTTGAACTCAAAAGTCATTTGAACCTGTTCAAAACAACTCACAGGTGCAACAGAGATTGCATGAGATTTTGGTAACATGGCAAGTAAAATGCTGCAGTTGACAGCAATATTTTTGCAAATCTAATTCAATCCATGAATTTACTGTTGCAAAATTTACTTGAAAACTCACTAAGAATTGCAACTTCTATTGAACTAGACATTGATAGATTAGTTTTACAAAAACAGGGTTAAATTTCCCACTAGTTTTACATTTTTCTCATTTCTCTAAACTTTATAATAAAATATCTTAAAAAGTCTTATATGTGTATTTACTAGCTATGTTGTTGTTGTTAGGTGCCATTGAGTCAGGTTTGACTCATAGCAACTCTGTGTTGTTGTTGTTAGGTGCCATTCAGTTGAGGCCGACTCATAGTGAGCTTATGTACAACAGAAAGAAATACTCCACAACACTGTTCCATTCCAGGCACTATTGGCAGTACTTCTCTGCTTTTCATTGGCTTTTTGAAGGCTGATTGTTTCAGGAGTGGGCTGCCAGGTCCTTCTCCCAATCCTATAGCATGATGCCCAGGTGGTCTCCTATCCACAGGCTAACCAGGCCCCATCCTGCTTAGCTTCTGAGATCAGATGGGATCTGACGTTAGGGTGGTATTGTATAATTTATATAATTTATGTGCAGCCAAGACAATTCTTCTTTCCTTGATGTGGCCCAGGTAATCAAAAACGTTGGCCATCCCTGGTGTAGGCCAATTGAAATCAAGTTTCTGGAGATTGTACCCTAGAATCTGTATTATAAAGAAAAACAAACTCTAGTGACTTTACAGGGCAGCCAAGACTGAGAATTACAATCTATGTAAATCCACTTGATACTTAAATCTCTTTGACATCATTGGCACTTCTCCAAATTTGGCTGTTTTCTCTTAGAGACCTCCAAAGAAACAATGTTCACTCTCCCCACAGTACTTACTCTTTGAGGAGGAACTCTCTAGAAATTTCTACCTTATACCAACACAAAAACTATTTCCTTATACTTATGAGCCATTGTTCCTGATTCTATTATTTGGGACCACAAAGTGCAAATCTATTTTTTCCACATGGAAGTTCTTTAAAAATTTGAAGGAAATTTTCATTCATTCATTTTCTAACCAAGTATTTATGAAGTGCCTGTTACAGTAATGGGCATGTGTCTTATTAAGTAGTACCAGGTGATATTTCTTTTGGCAGTAATACTGTTTTCAATTTCTGAAAACTTCTGGAACCTCCAACACAAACAAAAGTGGACACTGCCCTCATGATGTTCAGTCTAGTAAAGAAGACAGAAAAAACAATGACATTAGTACAACTCAGCAATGCTGTTGCCCTTCTATCTCCTTGTCCTAACTCTCTTATCCCATCTTTCTGCTTTGTAGGCAGACCCCACAATTCTTTCAACTATTCTTCATATAGCATTGTTTTGAGGCTTTCTGTCTACTGAGGTTTAAACTTTCTTCAGGTTGTCTACATCCTTAATTATGCATGTGTGGCTCTCGTCATGTGTTACAGATGTCAGATGTGACCTGAATATACTGAGAAGGGCAACCATCTACTTTCTTCTCCTTCTAGATGATATACTGCTGGCACATCATGAAGTTACAGACAATTAAGCCATTGGGACACCTTCCTGTATCCAGGGATTCAGATTTTTTAGCAAATTTTAAGCATGGCTGAGGCCAAAGCCAGGGCTTAGAGTAATTTAACTTCACTGAACTTGTCTACCTTCTCCCTGGGCTTAGTCATGTGTTCCTAAGGTCACATGTGAATATTATAAGGGATATGGGTGGGCTCATCTAGAGGTGTGCACAATTGCCAAGGGACATAAACCTAAAAGGGAGATGATGGTAGATGAGGAACATTTCACTGAAGGTTGAGGGGCAGTAGTTGGGTAAAAATTTCTTGTAGCCAGATTGTCATCTATCTACTAATCAATCCCCACCATTTCTGTCAGCTTGTGGTCCTGTGGGGGCTTTCATGTTGCTGTGATGCTGACAGCTATGCCATCGGTATTTCAGATACCAGCAGACACCCATGGTCGACAGGTTTCAGCAGAGCCTCCAGACTAAGACAGACTAGGGAGGGACCTGGCAGTCTCACTTCTGAAACTAACCATTGAAAACCATATGAATAGCAGAGAAACACTGTCAAATACAGTGCTGGAAAGTGAGCTCCCCAGACTGGAAGGCATTCAAGAAACTACTGGGGAGAGTTGCCTCCTCAGAATGGAATCGAGCTTAATGATGGGAACAGAGTAAAGCCCCTGGGATCTTCTTTTGCTCATGAGGCAGATTCAAAATGAGAAGAAACATAGTAGCTGCAACATCGGGTTCAAACGTAAAAAGATCATATTCATGGTACAGTGTTGGGTAGTGTTCCATTTTTTTTGTACATAGGTTTGCTATGAGACCTGACCTGACTCTGCAACACCGAACAAAAACAATGAAACTAATCAATACTGGAAGCAAGTGGCTGTTCTGGTGTTACTTTTGGAGACACACTGGCCAATTCCATTTTTTTCAGCTCTTTTGTCTTTTCTGTAAGATGGTGGAGTACATGTGCTGATTTTTAGTGTCACCTTATGAGTTTATGGGAACCCTTAAGTAAATAAGTTGTTTAGCCTTCTAACTAAGGTGTCAGTGTTATTGGGGACCAACAGAAACTCCCATCAACTGATATTTTAAATATTTTCCCCAATCCACTCTCCCCTTAAATTAGCATCACAATAAGTAATGCTGCTATGCTTGTTGTTTTTTGCATTAACATTTAATGAAATGTTTCACAAATATTTACAACAAAAAGAATTTTGCTCTGTTGAAGCAAAAATGGGTACACTGAGACTAGATGAAGGGTCCTAACATCACCATAGGAATCAGTAAACATTCATTGAGGATGTGTGACAGATTTCAAATGAAAAGCAGTTCGCGTTCTAACATGGGTTAGATATAGGTGTGCTTCCTTCATGTTGGTGCCTTCCTTAGTACCTCTCCAACAAGAATAAGAAAAGCAGGGTGAATAATAACTCCTGAACACATAATGTGTGTTCTAGGTCAGCCAGGATTCAGGAGAATCTGAGATGCTGTTTGTTAAATGAAGGGAAATTGGACCTCATGCATTTGAGTGGAGGCAGGAGAACAGTGAGAAGGAAATTTTCGTTTTATTATGTCATCCAAAGAGCCTTTAATCTACCTCCTGCAGGACACACTGACCTATTTAAGATGTTGTATATATGTGTGTGTGTGTGTGTGTGTGTGTGTGTGTGTGTGTGTGTGTGCAGTGTTTGAAAATAGGCTTTCCTCTATTTGCCCAGTGTTCTCACATCATCCTTTATAGAAGACTTTCAAATGGTCAGCTCCTTCAGGTGCAAACTGTATTGTTGATTCCCACCAACTTGATCTTTGCTGTGGCATTTGATTTTACTCACAATTCCACTGTGGAAATATCTCCCTTGTGTTATTTCACAAATCACCATGCTTGGTTTCATGACCTTCCAGTCCATCCTTCCATTAAGTCCTCCACTCCCTAATCACAGGCATGCCTCAAGATGTAACATTAGGTTCTCTGGCAGTATTGTCTATGTGTACTGTTTCATTTGGATGTCTCAAGATTTAACTTCCATTTTAATGATTATAAGCTCCAAATCATTATTTTTATCCCAAGAGTATAATATGTATTATCAGTTATCCACTAAAGTCAAATGTCATTGTCATTATTAGTATTCCTTTTTCATATATGCACCTACATTTACTGCCATCAACTTAGTCCTTGAAATCAACTACATTTTTTTTACCTTTCTTTGTTTTTCTATTTATTTGGTAGTATTTTATTCATCCAACTATCCAAATGTATTTGCTTATTTTCTCTCAACAAATGAAAGTATCTATATTTCAGACACTGTACTGGTGGTGCTGAGTAGAATATGGTCCAAAAGATATGATCTCTGCCTAAGTAGAGTTTGCACCCCAGTAGGAGATCAACACATTAACTATGTATTCACAGGAATGTAGCTTACTACAAGTAGGAGAATAGCAGTACAGGAAGAGTAGCCAGGAGCCTGAAGATGTTTAATTAGGGGCTGACCTAGACTGGAAGGAGGGAAAGCTTCTCTGCAGAGTTTGACCTGAGATCTGATTAATGAGTAAGGCCTGGGAAAGAGCATTCCAGACACAAAAATAGAGTGTCCTGAAAGTCTTAGAAGAGAGGCAGCAGTGGGAGGAAACCATGCAAGTCAAAGCAACAAAGAAAATAATGTAAGTAGAAAAGGGAAAAGGAACTTAGCAAGACATAGGGGCACTGGTCGGGAGACTATTACAGAGGTGGATGAAAGGACAAAGGTGGTGGTTCTGCAGATGCAGAGAAGACGCTGGGATACAAATTCAAACCTCAGGATGTCTCATCAAACTTCATGTTCAACCAGTCAATACATGCCATTAAATTTTCCCATATAAGACTTGCATTTATATTTTTCTTTTCATTCTTGGTCTCATCAATTCTAGAGCTATGGATTCATGTTTGTTTGTTTGTTTATTGTAGTACTCTGTGTGTGTGTGTGTGTGTGTGTGTGTGTGTGTGTGTGTGTGTACCCAGGGTCTTGTACCTACTTTGCAAGCACTTGACCACTGAGGTATACCCACAGACCCCCTTTAATTTTTTTTTTTAATCTTGAGACAGGGTCTCACTATGTTACATAGGCTGCCTATGTCCTTGAACTTGCAATCCTCCTGCTTCGGAATCGAGAGGATTACAGGTATGCACCAGAGCTCTGGGCTTTGGATTCATGTTTAAATTATAGCCTTTGTTAGAATCTGGGAACTGAGAACTGTTAATCCTCTGCCTCTTGACTCCCCATCCTAGTTAGTGTTCAGGGCCCCCAGTAACTTGTTCTTGCAATAGGATCTTCACCAGCAAGGTCAAAACTAATGTCTGCTAAATTGAAATAGCATGAATCTGTGCATTGTATAAGGCCATTGTTCCAAAACACAGATAAGCTGGTGTATTTTGTAAATGTATAGATTCCTATGCTCAATGACTAGAGGCTTTGATTTGGCAATTTTTGGGTAGAACCCAGTGTGTTATTCAGGTTGCTTTCATTATAACAAATACATGAGAGAATTAACTTACAAAGAGAAAAGTTTAATTTGACTCACAGTTTAGGAGCTTCCAGTCCATGATTGGTTGGCCCTGTTGCTTAAGGCCTGTGGTGAAGTGCGATGTCATGGCCAAAGTACTGGGTGAAGCAGAACTGTTCACCTCATGGCCAGAAAGCAAGGGAGGGGAATAGGAAGAAGCTAGGGGTCCCACAATGTCCTTTCAGGGCACCCTCTCAAATGAGCTAAGACCACCCACTAGGCTGTGCCTTTCAAAAGTTCCATCACCTCCCAATAGCATCACCCTGGGGACTAACTAAGCCTTTAATCCATGGGCCTTTGGGCGACATTTAATAGCCAAATGATAGCATTCAGGAACCTGTGTTTTATGATGTTCAAGTTTCTATGACATTACTTGTCTGTATTTTACTTTGTTGTGAAGAGCACAATTGCTTCCTAGGTCTAGTCTCTGTCTTCTCTGTGCTGCCTTCCCCACCCTCCTTCCTTCCCAAAATAAAACAACCTTTCTCACTAAATCTTCATTTGACTTGAAGCCGTCTGTTTTGTGATTTTTCTTGCTGCTGAGACTTTCTGATGTTTTCTCTGCAAGTGTAGCCACTTGTGAAGGGACATGCCATGCCATCAAGGACTGCTCTTTGTTGGCTGAGTGACAGGGAGGTTTTCCTGAGATTCATTATAAAGCAAACCTTATATTTGCAAATATGAGCTGTTGAGTAGAGCATAAGAGGAAAGCCAGTGGCAAGCAAATAGTCTATTTGAGAATGCAGCCCTGTTTCATGTATATACCAATTGGATTTGCTCCCTTTTGGTCTTTAGATTAAAAAAAATCAAATAAACATGGCTGTGGTGCATCTGCTTTAATGCTTCTAATCTTCTGACTACTAGAGCAAAAAATTAATACCTTCTTTCATCAGTAAGAGCAAAAACTTAGATACCAATAGAAGGAGAGAAATACAGAACAGATGCAGATTATCTTTGGGTAGAGGACATTGTATGTGTAGGTATTCACATATCTATATGATTAGCATCAATTTAATATTTTTATGGAGCTGTAGCAATATAGTGTTAGATATGTGAAAAATATCAAAATTGGAGTCCTGACCTAACATACTTTATAGGTATAAGTACATTATGAGATATCCATAAGCCATAGAAATAATTTGAAGGGAAGTTTACTTGTGCCCAAATGCAGATTCATTACTTGTTAATATTCTCCAATGCCTATTAGAATCATGAGTCTTTTCAAATATCCTTTAATTTCATCTATTGTCAGTGAACTGACAAGTGATCATTGAGCTAGGGCAGGTAACAGGAGATATGGATATTTGCATTGTCTAATACTGAGTCACTGAAACCCAAATGAAGAGAATACAGATGAATTATAAATTTAAATTTTAGAAGGTGTGAGTGTGTGTGTGTGCGTGTATTAAAATTGGGGAGGAGGTGACACTGGGAGGAGGAGAATGACTTGCTTCCACTCATAGCACGGAAGATAAATCAACACAGAAGATTAAAAAATGTAAAAAGCTTTTCTTGTTCGCCTGGCTTCCTTGTGGTGTCTTTGAATGTGCTTGGCAGCAGTGGGCCATGTCAGGCCACCTGTGCAGTTAGCAAATTGCTCATGGTATTTAAAGGGCTTCTTTATTAATCTCCTCAAGCAGTCCTTTGGGAAATTGGATGCTTGCTTTGGAACGTCTTCTGTATTTTTACTTTTCTTGAAGCATTATTATATTTTGTTTGGTTTGGTTAATAGGTGCTTAAATTATCCCCTAAATAGACCATGTTGTTGTTGTTAGGTGCCATCGAGTTGGTGTCCGTCTCATAGTGACCCTACATACCACAGGTGACACAGTATTGTCAGTGTTTATCTGCTATTTGTAGAGTTTTCAATGATTATTTTTTGGGAATGGGTTGCGGTCCTTCTCCCAAGCCTCTAGCACCTAGTATTCCCAGGTGGTCTCCAATCCAAGTACTAACCAGGCCCAACCCTGCTTAGCTTCTAAGATCTGATGGGATCAGATGCCACAGTGGTATGGCTGCAGGCAAACAGACCATAGGATTTTTTAAATTTTAATTTATTTTATTTTTTACTTTTAGGATTTTTTTTGCATTACATGGAGGCTGAACTCAGGGCCTTGCACATACTTTGCATGTGCTCTACCAGTGAGCTATACCCTCAGCCCATTTTTAAATTTTTTATCTTGAGACAAAGTCTCACTATGTTTTGCAGGATGCCTCTGGCCTCAAACTTGTGAATTTTCCTTCCTCTACCTCCCAAGTAGCTAGGTTTACAGCCATGAGCCACCATGCATGGCTATTTTTAGGATTCTTGAAGGAAAAATCTTTCCTTATTACTTTTGCATAGTTCAGAGAGACTCATGCGAAGGAGATGGGTCTGTGAGTCCTCCAGTTCTAGTCACAGTGTTGATCTGGACGGGGGATGGTTAACATGGGATACATTGTGAATGGCACCCCCTAGTTATACTCAATAAATAAATGAAAATTAATGAATAAACAACTGAGTGGTTGAGCAAATGCCTTTCTTTTCACTTTTCATGAGCAGTTTAGGGTAGCTTATATTTAATTCAAATGAAGTAGAACTATATGTACTTTGGATTAAAAGAGGCTTAGGTTCAATCCTGGTTCCATCATTTACTACTGTGTTATTTGGGGAAATTACTTAATTTCTTTGAACCTTAATTTGTTAACCTAAAAACTGTTAGAGAGGCTCAGTTAGCAGAGCACTGTTCTGTAATTCCTGAGGACCTGGGTTCAATTTCCAACACCTCAAAAATGGGAGAAGGATGTGGCAGTCCATTCCTCAAAAAACAATCCTGAAATAATCAGCCATTGAAAACCCTTTGAGGGTCACTATGAGTCAGACCTGACTCAATGGCACCTAACAAGAACAAAATAGGTAGAGCAATACCTGCTGTGTAAGGTTGTAAAGAGATATGGGCTAGGGTTTAGCTCAGTTGATAGAGTACTGCTCCACACTTTCTGAGGACCCTGGTTTGATCCCCAGCACTGTAAAAATGGGAGAAGAATGTGGCAGTCTACTCCCAAAAACAATCCTGAAATAATCAGACGTTGAAAACCCTGAGGTTCACTATGAGTTGGATACAACTCAAGGCACCTAACAACAACATACATACATATATACATACATACATACATACATACATACGTACATATGTATACCACCTAACAATACTTGGTATAAAGTAAATATTAAATAATAATGATAAACATAGTCTTATTAATTTCAGTCTAATTTCAGTTATATTCATAGCAGTGAGAGGAGAAAACAGGGCATGAATTTAGGACTAGCTAAAATCTCTGTGTTGCTAAAGATGGCGATTCCATGTGCCACCTCAAAACTGACTCACGCGAAACTTGCAGTTTGTGTCCCGTGGGCAGGGTGACGATGTGATGTCAAGGTTGCATTCCGTGTTGGGTCCGGCTCCTGTGGGTGTGTGGGCGAAGTCCCCTCCGAGTTTCTGGGATTCTACCCTGCCGTCTGTGTGAAGGCAAAATGGCGGAATGGCGGTCCTGCTACTGACCTCTGTGTAGCTCCTCCGAAGCCAAATGCTCAATTTCAGTGTCCATCCAGTTTCATCCTCTGTCTCCCAATCTAAACTATCACTGTTTCTATCTATTCAATATGAGTTCTAAACCCCTAATCCAGGCTTCCCTTTACTCTGGGACAGAAAGCGCGTGTTATCTGTCCGCCATCTCAAAAGGAAGTTTCATCTTGATAAAGTGATTTTCCTCAACAGGTGGAGGCTGGATAGCCATAAATCAGTGACAACACAGCTCCTTGGGGTCTGTACAGCCCTCTGCTGAGGAGAGATGACTCTCTTCCATGGAGTGGATGCTCCAGGCTGAGGCTGGGGAATAACAGGGGTAAGGTGAGGGTGGCGGGAATTTTGTTAGACCAAAACCTTTTCATTGCAAATACTTTTTTTCAACATCATAAATGGAGACTATACACATGGACTTCACCAGACGGAACATACAGGAATCAAATTGACTACATACGTGCAAAGAGACGATGGAAAAGCTCTGTACAAAATGTCAAAACAAGACCAGGTGCTGACTGTGGATCAGACCATCAACTTCTCATATGCAAGTTCAAACCGAAGCTGAAGAAAATTAGAACAAGTAGATGAGAGCCACGGTATGACCTTGAGTATATCCCACCTGAGTTCAGAGACCACCTCAAAAAAAGGTTTACTGCATTAGACACAAATGACAGGAGACCAGAAGAGTTGTGGCATGACATGAAAGATATCATTCAAGAAGGAAGCAAAAAGTTCTTACAAAGACAAGAAAAAAAGAAAAGACCAAATTACATGTCAAAAGAGACACTGGACCTTGCCCTCGAACGTTGAGCAGCTAAAGCAAAAGGAAGACATGACGAAGTTAAGGAACTAAACAGAAGATTTCAGAAGGCAGCTCGAGAAGACAAAAACAAATATTATAATGACTTGTGCAAGGAGCTGGAGGCAGAAAACCAAAAGAACACACTCTGTGTTTCTCAAGCTTGAGGAAGTGAAGAAAAAATTCAAGCCTTGAGTGGCAGTAGTGAAAGATTATACAGGGAAAATATTAAATGATGCAGGAAACATATCAAAAGAAGATGGGAAGAATAGACAAAGTCATTATACAAGAAAGAATTGGTAGATGACCAACCATTCCAAGAGGTTGCATACGAAGAGGAACCAATGGTGTTGAAGAACGAAGTGGAAGCTGCCTTGAAAGAACTGGCAAAACACAAGGCTCCAGGAATTGATGGGATACCAATAGAGATGTTTCAACAAACAGATGCAGCACTGGAGGTATTAACATGTTTATGCCAACAGATTTGGAAAACAGCTACTTGGCCAACTGACTGGAAGAGATCCATATTTGTGCCTATTCCCAAAAAAGGGGATCCAA
>VMDO01039024.1:0-13017 GCA_007922755.1 Pedetes capensis
AAAAAAAAAAAAAAAAAAAAAAGAGCCAGTTTAAGAAGAGCTATTTGTATCATCAGAGGTTCCACTGAATAACAAAGCATCAGAAGGTCTGATTGTGGCCATTTGTAAATTCTATGATCTTGAATTATTCATGGAATCTTTCTAAACTCAGTGTCTATATTAGTAAGAAGAAGAGATTGGGATTATATGAGGTTTAAAGTAATCTCTAGTCCAGAAATTCTAAGATTTAAAAAAGTCTTACTATAATTAATGTTGCTTAGTACAATTAGTGCAAAGATCTGGTAATTTTGTGAATGTTCACTGCTCTTATACAGGGATTTCCAGTGTATTTCTCAGTCTTTGAATAGTTTATCACTTTTATACACAGTGTGACTCTTATAAGAAGGACAGTACATGGTCATTTTATTTCATACTATATGATGAGTGCATTTTACTTGCTTTTTCTTTGGTTCACCAATATGCATTAATATGAGATTATACATGATATTTACTATGTTATAAAATGTCTTAGAGTGAACATTTACAAATAACAGAGACTCAAAATCCTAAAAGCAAAATTGATTTCTTTCTTACTGATGCATTAATTTGAGCATGTGGTTGATAACTCCTTCTCATTCCCCAAAACTTAAGGGTTGTTTTCTATTTAGCTTCATGGTTCTTATTTGGGTTAGGCCCCCAGGCTGTCTCTACTGTGCACCCACAGGAACATCCTCAACCTGGCAGGCTCCTCTCTCTCTGCACCTTTATTTCCTTTACACATGACTTCAACATTTAACCATGCAGCTTGTGAATTGCAAAACTCCAGATGCCCCTAAACACACATGCACTCCATGTACCAGCCAACCATCAAGACTTGTCTCAAACAGTCTGTAAAATATGGCACCATATCCATGTAATTCTAGAATTCATCTGGGTTGGACAAACATGTTTCAGTAGCTTCAGCTATCATTTAAAAAAATCACATACACACAAAACAAAGACAAACCAACCACCCAAACAAAAAAACACTACCATAGACTAGGTGGCCTAGGCCACAGTGATCTGTTATTTTTTTTCTCCCTTTATTGTTAAATGGTGGTGGTGTACAGAGTAATACAGCATGGGCTTTTTCCATTATGCAACTATGACATCACTTTTGGTTATACTCTTATCAACTTACAAGGTTTATGGAAACCTTTGACTAATATGTAGTAAAACTCACATGTATATTTGGGTTATATTCTCCTATTTTTCCAAAGTACTCATGAAGTTGTATCATTTACATTGAGATTATCCTCCCCCTCTTTTTTCCTCTACACTGATTTTACTCCCCATCCCACTTTCTGCAATTTTGCTTCCCTTTGCTAGTTCCCTCCCTCCTTCTTTCTACTCTTTATATTGTCCCCTCTTTGCTAAGTTTAATTGTGCATTTTTATATATCAACTTATATATAGGATTTTTTCTGCCTTTAAGTAAGATTCAGCTCCTACATATGAGTGAGAACATATGGTATTTCTTTTTGAGCCTGTGTTCCTTTGCTTAAGACGATGTTCTCAAGTTCCATCCATTTTGTTGTAAATGACAATACTTTACTTTTTTATCACTGAGTAGTATTCTATAGTGTATATGACCATTCTGTTGATGGGGAGATTTGTTATTTTCATAATTTTAGAGGCTAAGACATTCAAGATCAAAAGGCCAACCAATTTAGCTTATGGTAAGAGTTCTCTTCCTTTCTTTCTTTTTCTTTCTTTCTTCTTTCCTTCTTTCTTTCTTTCTTTCTTTCTTTCTTTCTTTCTTTCTTTCTTTCTTTTTCTTTCTTTTCTTTCTTTCTTCATTTATTTGCAGTAGTGGGGAGTTCAACTGAGGGTCTCACACATGCTTTTGCAACAGAGTAGCATACCTAGCCCATTTTTATATGTTTTATCTTGAGACAGGTCTTACAAAATTATGCAGGCTGCCTCTATCCTGCAATATTCCTGCCTCCACTTCCTGAGTTGCTGGAGTAACACGTATGGGCCACTGCCCCCAGCAGAGGAAGATACCTTCTTACTGGCCTTCACTTGACCTTTATTCAGTACACACAGATAGAAAGAAGAAGAGAAAGACCCACACCCATACTCACAGAGTGAAAGACAAAGAGACAGAGAGACAGAGACAGAGAGAAAGAAAGAGATCAACCTCTTCTTAAAAAGACAAAAATCTCCTCATAATTTGCACCATCCTCAAAACTCACTTGACTTTTATCACCTCTCAAAGATCCCACCATTGCAAATTAGGACCTCAGCATAAGAATTTGGGTGATGGGACACAAACATTCAATCCATAGAATAGCCTTTTACATATCTGTGGATTGGGTTGAAGCATGTGCTGTAGCTCATGGTCTTTTGATGAGAAAGGGTGGACAGGACAAATAATATGCTGTTTAAACACAAAAGTAGTGTCATCACAGACCCTGGTGCTTGTATCAAGATCACTGGCTCAGATAGGTAGAGGGTCTAAGGACTTAACACTTCAGCATTACATGGTATACCTCTGAGTATTTACTAGACTACAGAGTCTGGTCAATCATTTCACTATAGTTTCTGGAAAAGGAACTAAAACTGTATACTGTATTTGATACATACAGTAGGTAATCAGTGGCAACCTAATATCTGGCAGGATATGATTTTATATCTGAAGGCTAGAGTGTTCCTTAAGTAGAGAAAGAGTTATAGACTCTTCTTTACATTTTCTTATTTTATCTTAATTAAGTTTTATTCATTTCTATGGGACAATAAAAGACCATGAAAAGGTCTTTTTTTTTTTTCCTGTGGTACTGGGGAGTCAAACCTGGGGCCTCACGTACACATTATTTTTGGCAATTGCTGGGCCACTAAGCCACATTCTCAGTCCATTTTTTACTTTGTATTTTGAGACAAGGTCTTGCTAAATTATACAGGCTGCCTCTGGCTTCAAACTTGTGATCCTCCTGCCTCTGCCTCCTGAATCACTGGGATTAAAAGCATGAGTCAACATGTCTAGCTACAAGGGTCCTTAAGAAGGACTGGAATCTCAAAATATCTACTACTCATAGTGATCCTACATACAATAAAAGGAAACACTCCTGGACACTGTGTCATGCCGAGCACTATGGTCATTGCTTTCCTGTTATTCATAGGGTTTTCAATGACTGATTGTTTTGGGAGTGTTTTGGCACTGTAGGAGGACTGGGTTGCCATGTCCTTCTTCCATTTTTATGGTGCTGAGAATTGAACCTGGGGTGTCAGAGAGCACAGAACAAAACTGTACCAACTGAGCTAAACCTCAGTCTTAAGGACTTTGAATTGCTTTATTGCATGCAGAATGTACTGTACTTCTCTAGATGATTCATATTTTCTTGGTTGGAATTGAATCATGTTTCCACAAAAGGGCTATTAAGTTGTATTGAGTAGCAATTGGCCAAGTTTTAGGAACACCACCTTGGCCACAGCTGTGAGTTCTGGAGTGTTGAAAGTCTTAAGTTCTCTCATCGCTTGTTCCAGCAATTCAAAGCTGAGAGGTAAAACCAGATGGAGGCTATTGTGTCAGACACAGACACAGGATTCAAGGGTGAGTGGTAACTCCTAAAACATTGAAGGAAAGAGAGTAATTGAGCACCACATGCATATATGGTGGGACACGCAACTCATCAGAATTCTGAGCTGCATGTGGTCTTAGTAGCTGGGACTTGACTCTGATATTAAAATGGTTGAGGGATTTGGTGGCTCTAGGTATGAGCCAAATCTAAGAGTTGAGTGATGCTAGCTTGGGGGAGCAAAAAATTTTAGAATGACAATCTGTAACTGTGAGATAAAAGTAGGGTATATAATCCAATATAAATGCTATCTGGTGACTATATGGTGTTTTTATTTTCTCTGTGGCATATCATGTCTTTTAGGGAGTAATTGGCCACATGGGTAGGCAACTTAATTCAAGTGGTGAAAATCATTATGCTTTCTCACCGCTGGCTGCTGACTCAAACAGAACCCCTGCTAATTTAAACAAGACCACTGCTAATTCATAACTTTCTGTGTGAATTTTGAAAATGGTATTGCTTTGTAAAAATGCTCTACTTACATCAGAAAATTACCATAATATACAGATTTTTGGTAGAATAGCTCATTTTACTGCCACCTGCTGGAAAATCATGGCATATAAATGTATTGACTTCCCTATGACAAGAATGACACCACAATAACCGCAGCTTTGCACCCTAAAAACCCATCATAATCACAGTGATTGGCTGAGATGGATGTCTATAACCTAAGCTGTACTTATCAAAATCCTCTCCTCCGCCTTCCCATGATGACCTCTTCCTTTTCTTGTTGAAAAGTTGTGAAGATTTAAGCTTGGGCCTACTGGTCACCAAATGTTCAACTCCGTGGATAAACTGCTTTAAGAAAAAGAAGCCAATTTACAAAGATAAGGGGCTAAATATGGAGGTAGGAATAAATAGTTCCAACAGTCCTAGAATTTCAGGCCCCAATCCTACTTGAAGATAGGTGTATACTCACTGATTTTTGTTCAGTTGAGCAAAAAAATGTTCAGGTTTTGTTACATAGTTTTAAAAAAAATCTCCTAACCAACATACAGAGAATATTATTTTAGCCCATCTTATTATAACAAAATACCTAGAGATATAAACATAAGGTTATTTGTTATAATTATAGAGGCTGGATGTCTATGGTCAGGGTGCTTGGAAGACGTCATGTCTGATGAAGACCTCTTTCTCACAGACAGAGGTCTCCTCAGTGTAATTTCAAAATAGCCAAGAGGGGAGGGAGTTCTCTGGAGTCTCTTTTCTAAGAACACTAATTCCATTCATGATGGCTCCTCCTTCATGATTTAGTCACCTCTCAAAAGCCTTCTTCTAATACCATCATCTTGATGATTAGTATTTCAATACATAGATTTTGGGGGACACAAACATTTAGACCACCACAAAGGTGTTCTATAATGAACTCATTACAGCTAGGAAAGAGGGCAGGAAGAGATTTTCAAAGTATTACCACAGTATACTAGAATCAGGTGTAGAATTATCTTTTCTTTCTTAACTGGGACAATGTCTTACTCAACCTAGTGGCACATCTCTATTCCATAGAACAAGTTCTTCCCCAGGGTAAGGATTAGAAAAATATTCCTTGAATGGTATTAATTGTAGAACGTGGAAAGAAAACACTTCCCTCATTTATTCACTTCAAGTATTTTTTGAGAAGTTACTTTGCAATAGATATGCTATTGTTTACTCAAGATATTACAATGAGTATTTGTGATTAAATATACAGATCACTTTTATTAGTTTTTAAACAATATGTGGCTTAGTACGTAGCCCTCATGCCAAAAGCAGCTGATGTATACAAAGGAGATATTCTCTATGCAAATGGAAATAATTCAACAAAATATATAAGTCAAAAAGAGGTTAGTAACTTTCAATGTATTTTTTTCTAGATGTGAACATTAAATATGCCTTTTAACCCCTTCCCCTAAAGCCCTAATTTTCTTATAAGGGCAACTAACAACAACAAATAACAAAGACATTTAACCATCTGATCTGTGAGACTTATTCTAGCTAAAACAAACAAACAAAAACAAAATTTAAAAACCCTGCAAAACAAACAAAAAACTCCAACGTTTTGATCTGTCAAGCAATGGTTGGAAAGGGTGGTCACCTCTGAGCTGCCTAAAAACTGTTAAAATGCAAACTACACACCCGATTCCAGACCTATTGAACCAGACACCTTGGGAATAGGGTCCAGTGATCTGTATTTTAGGTAGGTTTTTAGGCATACTAGAGTGTGTGAACCATCACCTAGACATATGCACTATATCTGACAGTCAGTGTGTATATGAGGAAATTTTCTAATTCTTCTCAGATGCACCACTAACAATGTCTTCTTTCCTAGACTTCCATTTCCTTCTCCAAAACGTCCCATTCCTATCCTCCACTGAAAATTACTTGGAGCAAAACAGAAAAGTCTTTTTTTTTCTTCATGTTTTCAGGTATTTCTAATGATTTTATTGGCTTTCACAAATATAAAGAAGTCTCCGTTCAGAGTAATATTGTATTATATATATCACTCTTTCTTTTAGAATCAATGTGGGATATTGTGGTAAGTGTCAGTAAGAGCCACAGCCCCAACAAAATGGGAGAAACTACTTTGGTAATATTTTTCCTTGTTGTGATTTAAAAATTGTGTTAGTGTCACAAGATTTTCTCCTTAAAGTTGATTCTTAGATATCAATTATAATGGATTAAACACACACACACACACACATACACACACACACACACTTTGAGTACTGACAAAGGTTTGTAATTGAAGAAACAACCACTAGATGATCTCATATAATAATCCAATTCTCCCTGCTACACAATTTAGAAGAAAGTGATGAATGAAAGAATAAAATTCTGGTTGTACAATCATTTCATCGGTTGACTATGGCTCTCCTCTAGAAGTCTCTTGTCTAAGTTTATAATGTGGTTTACGTGTATGCTCATTTGCACCTAGCACTGGTTCATAAACATATTTATAGAGAGCTGTCAAAAATTTTACTAGGTGTCACTTTAGCTATGTGATCCCTATAATTTGAATCTCAAACATTGCATATGTTGATGTCTGACAGTCTATGATGAGCTAATGAAAGAAATATTTTTCCATACGGGTAATATAAAAATAGAGAGTAAACAGATTTGACTTATATTCATGGGCCGTTTTCATTCTGTACCGTTCTCCCTTTAATTTTTAACTTATTTTATAAAATTTACTTTGGGATTTTTTTTTTCAATATCTATGGTAGAACCTACGGCCTTGTACATGCTAGGTGGGAGCTCCACCACTGAGCTGCACCCCTAGCTCCTGTTCCATTTTTTATTTCTAGAGAGGCTGCCTCTGACATTAAACTTGAGATCCTCCTGCCTCAGCCTCTGGAGTAGCTGGGATTTCTTGCATTTTCCTATGCTCCTGGTGTCTTTAAGAGTATTTTACTGGGACTTGCTTTAAGCAATTCTGGAATCAATGACTGGAAGATAGCGATAAGCCTATATACTATTGCTGGGATCCTACCAGCTCTTTCACTTTGGGTGTGGAATCCAATTCCAACTTTTCCCTTTTTAATTGACTTGGTATTGTATATTGATAAAGACAGATGACAGCCATTTTTCTAGAGTAAATTGTGATGTGGGTGTGTGTGCGTGCTGTTTCAAAGTACTAGTGGTGATTTGATATTGAGGCAGAATAATTTGGTCTAGTAATAACAATGGATATCATAGGAGAGCAGATTTTTTTTTTTGTTTTGTTTAGTCATTAGTGAAGAAGACTTAGAATAGCGTATATGTTTTCTCATATTTTGAGAGGATTATTTTATCACTGGGAAGGAAAACACCACTTCCTTTCCTGTTTTCCAGTATCTTTCCCTAATGTCTCTATACTTTGAGTTTTCCACGCTTCCATTCTGGCTTACTATTAAGAGTCAAAAATTCAAATCTGGAAGGGTAGGACTTTCTCTTTTCCCCCTCATATTAATGCCAGCATTTCTGAAATTTTCATGGGATTTTGCAGCTGTGCTGTATATTTTGACACCATTTCTAAGTTTTTACTCTTTCTTCTGTTCTCTTTCCTTGCCCATATTCCAAATGCCTCTTTGAAAGACTTTGTCAAGATGAATCGTTACTTTGGAGAGAGAGACTGATTATTAGCTAGTTGAGTAACTGTGAAGAAAACTGTCAAGATTTTTTACTTCATGTTTGGAAGCCTGTTTTAGATAACTGAAGTGTGAGAACCCAGGGACAGAGAGTTGGCTAAGGCATTACCAAAATGAGAAGACTATTAAAAGACCAAGAGGACTGTGAACTCAAGAAAACAAAGTACAGCCAGCCTGCCAGGTCAGTAGCTAATAGCCATGAGTTTGCTACTAAGGAAATTAAAACTGTAGCTAATGAGAATGGGGACCACCTGCTGAGAAGGAACTGAAGGCTTCCTATTAACTCCCCTCCCTGGGTCCTTTTGACAGAACAATCAGAAAGTTATTTCCTATTTGTCTAGTAGCACAAGACTTGAAATACAGACAAAAACAATGATAGAAGAGAAGTTGGAAGCAAACTCTTATTTAGCTCCTTCAGGAGATTCAAAGTATTCCCCACTCCAAAAAATACACCAGCATAGGTCACGAAAAAGGAAGGACAGACAGTTTTTTTTTTTTTTAAGTTGTCACAGATAAAAATGAAGTACAACCAAGATGACTCAGGCAGTCGCGGGGGTGGTGGTGTGGGGACAAAAATTAATAAATGGCTAATAGGTTTATAGAATCAGCAACATTAGCCTACCTCTTTCAAGAAGACTGGGTTAAATGTCATGATTCCAGGGGAAGGAGAGGGGGGTTGTTTTGCTTCTCCACCCCCTGCAAAAGTCTAACTCCCAGATCACTGGGAGAATGACTAGAGATTTTTAGTATTATTTGGTACTGTATAAAAACTTAGGACCCCTTTACTGAGCCTAACTCCAACTCCTGATCATATCCTGGTTGGTGTCTGCTGGAGGGTGAAGCAGAAGAGAATCCCGGCCAGGTGTGAGGGAACGCGGCAGGCTGTGATGATGAGGACTTTTCAGGACCAAGATGAGGGGGCGGGCCGACCTCGAACTTGTCTCCCTGCTTCCTGATGCCCAGGTGGTCCCGGAGAGACCCCAGAGGAGCGCGCGCGGGAGACTGCCGCTGACTGCCCGGCGCCGGCACTGTCCCCCCGCGGGGAGAGCTCGCCGTGCGCGGAGCCGGCAGGCGGCGGCTGGAGGAGGCGCAGGCGCGCTGCTCGCCCGTCTGCAGCCCGGCGCCGAGCGCCGCGTCTCGGGGAGTTGATGGCAGCACCACAGTGCGGCCGCCGGGCCGAGCGCGGAGCGCAGCCACCCGCTGCCGCCCAGAGAGCGCCCAAGATGAGGGGGGACCGGGGTGGCAGCTGCCGTGGCAACGCCAGGGACGGGGGCGCGCAGCAGCCTCCGCTCGCCCGCCTGTCCTGACCTGCCTCGCTTGCCCCCAAAGAATGTCAGCCAAGTCCAAGGGGACCCCTTCCTCGTCCTCCCCCGCCGAGGGACCGCCAGCAGCCTCCAAAACCAAGGTGAAGGAGCAGATCAAGATCATCGTGGAGGACCTGGAATTAGTCCTGGGTGACCTGAAGGACGTGGCCAAAGAACTTAAGGAGGTGAGGGGGTGCGGGGTGGGGGTGGGGGGCATTCGGCGCCCGGCTCCCCCTCTGGGTTCGGGGTCCCGTTTTGGCTTGGGACCGGCGGATTTTTGAACTCCTGGGAAACTACAGAAAGATACCTACAGACCGACTTTCTTTGCTCTGGCTACTCCTGCGAAGAGTTGCTCACTTTCTCTTTTTAATTAGAAAGAAGTCAACTAGTGTTTTAATCGATGGACTCGGGATGATGGGAGGGGAGTAGGCACGCGTGACTGTGTATCCAAGTGTGGGTCATGTCGGAGGAAGGGGTTAAGTGGGGGTGTGTCGAGAGGGGAAGACCGGCAAGCGTGCAAGATGCTCCTTCCTTGCCCTCTTGCTCCCCTGGAGCCTCTTGGCAAGTCTGCTTCTCGCCTGGCAGCCGCCTCCTAGCCCGGGCTGAAGAGGGGCCGGGTTCTGGGCCCAGGGCCAGGCCAGGGAGGGCGGTGTGGGGGAAGCTCGACTCCGGCTCCCCTCCAGACTCCCGAGCCCCGCTGGAAGGCAGGCGACCCGGGCTGCTGGCAGGAGATGACAGGGGATGTCACAGGGGTGCGGGACTTTCTCACTTTCGCAGTCCTGAAGCATCCCCTGCTCTGCGCTGAGAACAAACATCTTTCCCGTAACTCGTCTCTCCTTCCTTCCCTCCTTTCTTTCATCCTGTCGCCACTTGGCATTGAACCTGGGAAGGAGCAGGGCTTGCGGGGTGTGTGTGTGTGTGTGTGTGTGTGTGTGTGTGTGTGTGTGTGTGTGCGCGCGCGCGCGGTGCTTGCACTGGGGTCTTGTCGCTTGCATCCTGGTCCTTTGGTGCTGGGACTGTTCTTCCCCTCCCCCATCCCACTTCTTCCCAGCTCCCGTCTGCACCCCGCTCCTCCCCACCCGGGTGAACTAGATGGAAGAAGTGAGGTGTGAGGGTTGAGGCTGCGTAACTCAGGCAGCAGCTCTGGGCGGGGGCGACAACAGGCTGGGAGGGGAGGAGCAGGGGCTCCGGTGAGCAGGGCTGGCTGCTGGTGGCATCGTGGAGCTGGTGACCGAGTCCCAGCGCGCTGTTCCACTACCGAATGGACTCCTGATGCGGTTCTCGGTGAGGGAGTCCACAGCCTCCGCTGAGCGAGGGGCTGACTGTAACTTCGATGGTGGTGGTGGCTGTGGTGGTGGCCGCGGCAGAAAGAGAAGGGGTGGGGCGTTCATAGTCTAAATTAGAGTAATCCTGTTTCTAAAGCCCAGGGGGAGGAAATTTTGTGGTGTTCGGCTGATTGGCCTCAAGAAATTATCCTCATCCAATTTCCAATCCAAATTTCAGGAGAGTTCTCGTCATTACCTCTTTGAACTGAACTCCACGTTTGTTACCAAATCTGAAGTCTATTAAAATGGTCCATCACTCGCCAAGGTTCGCTTTACCAGGGACAAATTCATTCCTGTATGTTGGTTTGCAAACAGAACGTAACTACTACTAAGGTCTTGAGAGTGGCAGTTGACACAGATGCAGACATAGAACTTGTGTTTTTAGGGCTTCTCTAGGATTATTGCCTCGCCACTGGCTGACGGAGAGAGGGGTATAGATGGAAATTCAAGTCTAAAGAAGCTGTCCGTTTCTCTGTTATCCTTTTATTTGACATATTTGGCAGGTTGTGTTCTCATTTGCGTCATTATGGCAGTTTTAAAAATGAACAAATTGGGTGCATTCCTTTTGGCAAAATTGTGGTTTTAGTTGTTGAGATTTTAAGGTGGGAGGACGTGGGAAACCTACAGCAGCACAGTCACATATTTACTGTGACCTCCAGACAGGTTAGGAGAAAGATGGTCAGTCAAAATTCTGCAGCTATGGGCCATACTTCCTTATGTTATCATATGTCCGTTCCCTCACTAGTTTGGAGAGAATAAATGACAGACCACTGCACCATCATAGTTCTACTTCGCATTATTATTCTATTGGCATTTGGAGACCGTGTACATCTACAGGGAAACGTTTAAGCTTCCTCTGCTTCTTGGATAGAATCACAAACATGTAAATCAGGGAGTCTGTTGATCTCTCTACATGTGTCTTCATTTATTTGAAGATTTTTTAAGGGGAACAAAATAGATAGTTTATAAAGGAATAGAAAAGCCTATGTGATGCACAACTGGGTAGATGAAGAGACTTGACAGATGCGGAGATAAAATTTTTATTTGATGTTTTGGAAGTTTTGATTGAACACTATGGCCTAACTGGGTAAAAGCCTCAGCATAAAGTTGAAATGTATGAATGATAAATGATGTAATGTGATTGTCAGCTACTTTTGTGTGGACATCATGGTTTGAACATGAAGGTATGTATTATGGCTGAATCTCAAAACATTGGCTATTTATTTATATTATATGAATGGGAGTTATTTTAGGGACAAAATATTTATAGGGCATGTTTAACTTATGACATCTTGCAGTTGTTCAGTATTTATCTTTTTGGATAATACTACTTAAGTAACTGAACATACATTTCATGTAGTGTTGAAGAAAACAATAAATGAAAACTTTGTAAAGTACAAAGCTTGCTAATTCCTATACCTATGACTTTTAAGGCCTGCAGTGGTAGCCCTGTGGCATCCGATCCCGTCAGATCTCGGAAGCTAAGCAGGGTCGGGCCTGGTTAGTACCTGGATGGGAGACCTCTTGGGAACACCAGAAGTTGTAGGCTTGGGAGAAGGACCTGGCAACCCCCTCCCAAAAATCAATCTGCCATTGAAAACCCTATGAACAGCAGAGAAGCACTGACAATAGTGTTTCCCCTGTTGTACAGACGGTCGCTATGAGTTGGATACCGACTCGACGGCACCTAACAACAACAACAACAACATGACTTTTAAATATAAATTTAGCTATTTTATGAAATGTCATATTTAATATTCTGGCAGTTTATGGTACATATTTATATATAATATAAAGATTATATTTACCAATCATGGTCCTTTATTAGTAATATTATGCTTTTAGACCACAATATATTTTTATATAAATTAGCAACGAGCTCTTATTAACTTGAAATGGAAATTAAAAATAAAAAAGTGATTATACTGGATCACTGTGTCAGTTACCATATGGTATTTGTTTTACATTTGTGTTTTCCTAATTAAAATGAAATTTTTAAATAGTCCATCCTTTATCTTTGCATAAATTATGTACCAACAGTAGTGGATGTTTGTTTGAGGTTTTGGGGTTTTGTTTGTTTCAGTACTAGAGGATTGAACCCAAGGCCTTACAGATGCTAGGGAAGTACTCTAACACAGAGCTGCACTCCCAGCCCCTTTTTTATATTTTATTTTGAGACAGGGTCTGACTAAGTTGTGTAGGCTGCCTCTGGCCTTGAACTAGACACCCTCCAGCCTCAGCCTCCTGAGTGGCTGGGATTATAGTGGTGCATTATGGCACCCAGCTCTGAGGTTATTTTAATGTGACTTTTTTTTTTTTTTTTTTTTTGTAGGAGCTTTCTGGACTTGAGACTTTTGAATTAAGATAGTAGGGAGTTTTGAACATAGTAGTCACTGCTTGAAACACTTTAATAATGACTAACGAAACTCAAATGTGTTCAGTAAGAAGAGTTGTTATTGTGTCCTTTATAATGATTATTTATTTATAATTCTTTAATCAGTTCTAAGAAGCCTAAGGGCTGAGGTTTAGCTCAGTGGGCAGAGTGATGCTCCACATTCTCTGAGGACACAAGTTTGATCCCCAGCACCAAAAAAAAAAAAAAAAAAAAAAAAAAAAAAAAAAAAAAAAAAAAAAAAAAAAAAAAAAAAAAAAAAAAAAAAAAAAAAAAAAAAAAAAAAAAAAAAAAA
>VMDO01039025.1:0-12988 GCA_007922755.1 Pedetes capensis
AGTTTGTAAGGATTTTTGTTTTGTTAATGTTGAGTAGCAATCCATACTGAAGACTGTGTTATTTGATCTTCATCAGGAAATGTTTCAAATCTTCACTTTCAGCAAGCAGTGTTGTGTCCTCTGTATAACACAAAATGATGACATAGATGGTTCAAATAATAAAAATCATAGGGTTTGCTAAGTAATAAGACTTATTGAGTAATTAAGAAGAATAGAATATACTTTCTTCAAACATACACAGAACATTTCTAAATATTGAACAAATCCTGAAGTATTTTTTTAAAATTAGCAATATTCAAATATAGAAATCTTTATTTTGGTGGTAAAAAATACATAACATGAAATCTACCTTACTAACTTTTTAAGTGTACAGCATAGTATTAATATATCTACTTTGTTGTACTATATATCTATGGTTGTTGCAGATCTCTAAAACTTTTTTTTAATCTTGCATGACTGAAACTATACTCATTGACTAAAACACATTACCCTCTCCCCATGGTTCCTGGTAACCAGTATACTACTTTCTGTTTCTGAGTTTGACTACTTTAAATACCTCATATTAATGGAATCATGCAGTATTTATCCTTCTATTACTGATTTATTTCACTTAGCATAATATACTCAAAGTTCACCTATTTAGCAAATGACAAGATATTTAAAAAAAAAAAAAAGCTGAATAATATGCCATTGTATGTATGTCCATGTACTGTGTTTTCTTTTACCATTTATCCAGTAATGGACATTTGGGTCATTTCTATATCTTAAATATTGTGAATAATACTATAATGAATATGAGAGTGTAAATCCCTCTTCAAGATGTTTTTTACAATTCTTTTGGATAAATACCCAGAAGTAGGATTGCTGGATCATATGGTAATTCTGTTTTTTCCTTTTTTTTTGAGGAATCACCATCCTGTTTTCCATGGTAGCTGCATTATTTTAAGTTCCTTCAATGGTACACATAGGCCAAAATTCATTCATATCTATGGTAACACTTATATTCTCTGTGTGTTTGATAATGGCCATCCTAACAAGTGTGAGGTGACATTTTATTGTGGCTTTGATTTGCATTTTTCTGATGATTGGCAATGTTGAACATTTTCCATATAACTATTGGCCATGTGTATGTCATCTTTGGAAAAATGTTCATGTTTCTTATACACTTTTAATTGTATTATTTGTTTTCTGATATTAAGTTGTAGAAATTCCTCACATATTGGGATATTCACATCTTATCAGTGAATTGTTATTATATTTGTGTTAGTTTTTTGGCATTGTAACAAATATCTGAAAGAAAGGTTTTTGTTTGTTATTTTGGAGGTCTTTTTTTGGTGGTATTGGGGATCAAACAGGGTATTGAGCATGGTAGGCAAGTGCTCTACCACTGAGCTACAACCCCAGTGAAAAAAAACAATTTAAAGGGAGAAGGATTTGCTTTAGCTCATGGTATCAGAGGTTTAATCCATGTGTTAGCGGGGGTCCATTGCTTCTGGGCCTGTGTTGAGGCAGAGCATCATGGCAGAAGGGTGTGGTATAGCAGAGCTGCTCAACTCTTGGAGGTCTGGAAGCAGAGATAAAGAGAGAGGGGGTAGGAGAAGGGACTAGGGACAAGGTACATTCTTCCAGGGCACTCCCAGTGACTTACTTCCTCCACGGATCCCTACATCCTAATGTCTCTGAGTAATGCAATCAAATTATAAATTGATGGATTAGTCCATTGATGAAGGTAAGAGTCCTTATGGTTCAGTCACTTCTCAATGATTGGATCCATCCCCTAGAGATCATGTCTTTAACACATGAGCATTCTGAGGGCATACTACATTTCCAAACATTACAATATTCTTCAACTCCAACATTTCTGTTTTGTTCTCTTTAATATTTTCTCTTTTTTCATTGATATTCTTTTTTTCACACAACATTTTCCTTAGCTTGTTGAACATCTTTATTAGAGTTAATTCTTGTCAGGTAATTCATATGCTTTTCTTTCTTTGTTTCTCTTTCTTTTTCTCTTTCTTTCTTTCTTCCTGTCTCACTTTCTCCCTTTTTTTTTTTTCCATTCAGTACTTGGGGTTGAACATGGTGCTTCACACATGCTAAGAAAGTACTCCACCACTGAGCTACACCCCAAGCCTCTATTTTTATTTTTTATTGTGAGACAAGTTCTCCCTAAATTAAACAGGCTACATCTGGCCTCAAACTGTGATCCTCCTGCCTCAGCTTCTGGAATCACTAGGATTGTATGTGTGTGCCATAGGACTCCTTTGTTTCTTTAGCTTTCATTTCTGGAGACTTACTTTGCTCCTTTGTTTGGCCCATGCTTTCCTTTTCCTCCCTATGCCTTACTACTTTCTCCTGAGACCTGCACACTTGGATAAAGAACCACATGTCCCAGCGTTATTAACTAAGCTCCATACAGGGAAAGGCCTTCACCTATCAGCCTACCTAGGGATTTGGGGGCTTCTCAAACCTTTTCTATTGCTGCATCTTCTCTAGACTTGCGCATGTAAATCCAATATTAGAGAGGTTTTGTGGGTTTCTTTCTTCAGGAGCTTGAGGCCTCTTGATCCCTCTGTTCCCTCTCTGCACTTCTGCAGGTTCTCCAGAGCTGTGCTAAGTTACCTAACTCTCTTTTATTCTTAGTGGTCCCCATGTAGCTAGAGCATGTCTGTCCTGTCACTGTTCCTAGTCTCACAAGTGAGAGACTGTAATCAGTCCCTCCTACTATCCATTCCCACTACCAAAAGGCCAGGATATTAAAGACACCTCCACTTCTCCCTTTCCCCATCCCTACCCAAGAGAAGCCAGTAAGCTGCGTCAGCCTCTGACTGGTGTGTCCTGTAGAGTAGCAGCAAGCCACCCAAGATTCTGTGCTCTCAGTGGCCCCCACGCATCTGAAATATGTGAGGACCTGTCAGCTGCAAGTTGAAAAAACAGAAACCTTCTCCTCAGGCCGACAACCTAAGAAAGTGGGGATGTTCCATATATGGGTTCATTGCTTTCCTTCACCAGGAAGAAGCCAGGAACTAGGATTTCCCTCCTGCTTACTCTGCACTGAACTGGAGGAAGGGGTGACAACAAGTGATTTATCTTAGCTCAAACCATCACCTTGGTTCTTAGTGTCCCCCAGCCTGGGGCCATTCCTGTCACCACTTAGATTCAGGGAAAACAGAAACCAGTTCTGTTGACAGCCCTCCCTAAAAGCCTGCACTTTCTACTTATGTTCCAGTCTTGTCTTTCTGTCACTCAGAGAAGCTGGGAGTTGGGAGTGCTCCCAAGACCAGGGTGCTGTGGTGGGGAGGGGCTCTGGAGAGCCACCACCAGGAATTTTCACCCTGGCTTTGATATGGCAGTGCTGGTGTTCATGTCCGGTGCAGGAGCCTCTTAACTGGTTTCTAGATGTTTCACAAAGAGGGTTGTCATATATGTTGTTGTTGAATCAAATCAGTACCCCCATGGGGAAGGAAGGGCTGGGGTTTTCTATCCCATCCTCTTGCTGATGTTACTCTCCAATATAAAAATCTTAATGAATATTTTGTTCAATTATAATATAAAGCAATAATTAATATCAAAGTTTTAATTAAACCCTCCAAATAATTAGATATTAAAACATACTTCATAAATAGAGAATGGTACAAGAAGGAAATAAAGATATATAATATTTTTAGCAAAAATAAAAATGAAAGCCATGTACACAAGTACATAAAAGTATCTTATCTACTAATTTCTTCTACTAGTTTATAACTACTAATTTTATATCCCTAAATGGTCATTAAATCTTAATGTGTTGGTTTTCAACTCAAGAAGCCAAAATAACATTATCAACAATAACAAATAAGCCCCAAGGGAAGGAAAAATAAGGTTAAAAAAAAAACACCATAAATGAAAGACTTTAAAAACACAAAATAGAATTAATATGTAAATTTAAAAACTCAAAGTTAGAAAAACAATAAATCAATCTCAAGGAAGGCAAAAATATAAATGTCAATTATAGAATAAAGCAGTTAATTTAAAAATAGAAAATTGAATTAATGAATTCTAAAGTTTTTGCTATAAGCCAATAAACCAAGCAAATCTATTTTTAAAACTATATAAGAACAGCAAAAATAGAATGATAAATGAAAAAGTTGGTACTAAAACAGAGAGAGTTTATTATTATTATTATAAAGGGATGTTAATAATCTGGTGATCTCAATGCATTGATTAATTTCTTAGAAAAATAAAATTGACTAACATAAGGAAATTGCTGAAGCATTACTACTAGGAGTATGTATAAAAAATTAAGTTTGGATATATTTTAAACAAGTGATATCAACAATTTTATGAATTGTGTGTGTGTGTTTGTTGGGGGGTGGGAAGTACTGAGGGGCTGAACCCAAGGCTTTGCACATACTTTGCAAGCCCTCTACCACTGAGATGCACCTCCAGTTCCTTTTTTATATTTTATCATGAGACAGGGTCTGCTAAATTACACAGGCTGCCTCTGGCAATCCCCCTGCCTCTGACTGGAGTTGCTCGGATTACAGGCATAGACCACGGTACTCCATTACCATTCTTTATCATAAGGAAGTGGTTGTGAACCTATGAACTCTGTGAGCACAAGAACCTTCATTGCAGCAGCGTATAAAATTTAGAAGAATTTTAACAACCTACATGTATAGCAAGTGGCTGGGATTTAGCTCAGTTGGTAGGGTGCTTGCTCTGGACACTCTGAGGCTCTGGGTTCAATTCCCAGCACTGCAAAAATGGGAGAAGAACCTGGTAGCTCACTCCCAGCCATCCAAAACCCTATGAATAGCAGAGAAGCACTGACATAGTTCCAGGCAGGGCGCAATGTTGGGGAGTGTTTTGTTCTGTTGTACATAAGGTCGCTATGAGTTGGACCCGACTCATTTGACTCCTAACAAGAACACATATAGCAAAGAAGATCAGTTAAAACAATTATTGTATGAGAATATCTCGTAGCTATTTTAAATTAAATGTGAAAAATATGATTTTAATCCAGTAGGTACTGTGCCTGTGTGTATTTAATAACTTAGTGAACCTCTTCCACAGGCCAAGCAATTTGCAAAGCAGTGAAGAGGTCCTGTTATTAAACCTCACACAACAACAAATTTTTTAACAAAGTTCTACTCAATGGTTAATAAATAGAATTTCAAATTTGGAAATTTGGAAATTTGGAAATTTGGAAAATAAGACACCAAATTAGGCAAATATTTAAAGTTAGTATGTTTGGGTCCAAAAGTGCAAAAAGAGTAGAAAACACATTGCTAGTAAAAAAGTGAATTGGTACAGTTTCCACATGATTTGGGAAATCTGTGTATATACAATATTTTATAAATATATCCACATAGTATATAAAAACATTTTCTATTTTTTGACCCAAAATTCATATGCTAAATGACTTTTGTAACTTACAGATGCTTAATATCGGGTTTTAAATAATGTGGGGGAAAAAATAACGAGAAAGAAGAACCAAAACTCAAATAGTAAGACAATAATGAGATGTCAAACAACTTAGTATCATGTAAACATAAAGTCATTTTCTTAGGATATAGTTAATAACTAAGGAATATTCACTTTAAAAATGTGAAGTACACAATGTAAGATACAAAATGAATTATATGTAATTTGATATTTGTGTACCTATGAGTATGTGCACATATATTTATGTGTGTAAGAAAAAATACACCAGAATATTAAAGCAGTTATGAGTGGTTTTCACTTTGTCACCTTTTAAAATATTTTCTGTCACATACCTTTGTTCTCTTACATGCAAAATAAAAATGATGATGTAAATAAAAACATATATATAATTCTTCAATGAGATTTTCCTTTCAAAGGAATGAATGAAATCCTGCATATGTTTAGCATTAGCAAGAAGTGCAACCTCACTTTTTCAAGTGTTCCCACATCTCCTTCCCTACCCCCAGCTTTCCACCAACAGCTCACAGAGTCATTTTCTGATACTCCATACCATCTTCTGTCTCAGCTCCATTGTAGGCTTCTCTTGGACCAAAGATGCTGATGTTTAGAAGCAAGAGACTATAGTGCCATTATTCCTGGACACTGTGGCAGACACCTGTAATCCCAGATATTCAAGAGGCTGAGGCAGGAGGTCACAGGTTTGAGTTCAGAGGCAGCCAGTACAATTTAGTGAAAACCTGTCTCAAAATAAAAAATAAAAAATAAAGGGAGGCTGGGAGGTACAGCTCAGTGGTAAAGCATTTGCCTAGCATGCAAGACTCCCTGAGTTCAACCCCCTAGCACTGAAAAAAAAATATGTGTGTGTGTGTGTGTGTGTGTGTGTGTGTGTGTGTATGTATGTATGTATATAGATATAGATATAGATATATATACACACATATATATTGCTATTATTTCCAGGAGCAAATAATCAAAACTTTAAAAGGAAAAATTGTGGTCAACATGATAACTGACCTGCCTCCATGTCTGATGATGAATGAGCATTCTCACCAGAAGGGAATCCAATGTTTCCTCTTATGAAAGTGCAAGAAGAGAAGAGAGAACTCTATCCTTAGTCCTATTCTTTCAAGCATAGCAGGCACCAATTCTAATGCACAAATGAGGTGAATTGGTACACTCTTTTAGGAAGGCAGTTGACTTGTGTGTCAACAATGTTCAATGAGCAGAGCCTTTGTAACAGACACTGATGATTACCTACACATGTATATCCTCCTAATTAATCAAGTGTTTTCTCAGTGGCAAAAAGCAAAACGAAGGAAAGAAAGAAAGAAAGAAAGAAAGAAAGAAAGAAAGAAAGAAAGAGGAAGGAAGGAAGGAAGGAAGGAAGGAAGGAAGTCAGTCCAGTCTTCTTTTATACTAGAGTTTTCCATGTAAGACAATTCTGGTCAATGATGTACAAGCAGAAATCTAGAGGGGATTTCTGAGTTTTATTTTCCCAGTATAAATAGAAATAATTCTTCTCCCTTGTCACTTCCTCCTACTATTTTCCTGTCTGAAATGGGAATGCTATGCCCAAAGGGGAAGCAGCCCTTTTGTGACTACAAGGAAGAAAATTTTGTGCTAAAATAGTGGAATAGGAAGGTAAAAATGAATCTCTTCCTGGAATATCTATTCCAGTGCTGAACTCCATCCCCCAGATTTTGCTATAAGAGACAAATAGCTTATGTGGGTAAACCACAGCAACATCTCTGGGTGTTCTCCTAAAATATATTCATTTGCATGAGAATTTCTTCTACAGAAATGTGTTTTGTGAAGATGGTCAAACAGGCACATACATGTCTGCACAAGTATAGGCCCTCAGTGTTGTTTATCACAGGAGAAGACTGGAAACACCTTTCCTCAGTTAAATAAATAATGGAACATCAGTGCTCTTGAATCTTAAATGTACACATCAAAAGTGATCACAGCCTTTATATCCACATGTTCTGTCTGCATCTGTGCCTTTAACCAACTGTAAATCACAAATATTCAGAAAAGAAAATGTGTGCATCCTGAGTATGTATTTTTTAATTGTTATTATTCCCTAAATAATATAATAATAATACTATTTACCCCCACATGTGTGTCAGTTTTTCATGCTTTGGGGGCTTGCGTGTTTCTGTGGTGCTGAAAGCTATGCCAGCAGGGCCAACCATGGTGGACAGGTTTCAGCTGAGCTTCCAAACCAAGATAAGGTAGGGAAAACAAACCGACAGCCCACTCCCAAAATAATTAGCATTTAAAACTCTATGAATAGCAGAGAAATACTGTCAAACATAGTGCAGAAACATGCACCTCCCAGGCTGGAAGGCATTCAAGAAACGACTAGGGAAGAGTTGCTTCCTCAAAGTAGAGTCAACCTTTATGATGAGAATGAAGTAAAGCCCCTGAGACCACCTTTTGCTGATGTGGCAATGATTCAAAATGAGAAGAAACATAATGACTGCAACAAGCATAAAAAGATCAAGTGCATGGCATAGAGTTGGGTAGGGTTTTGTTCTATTGCACATGTGGTCTCTGTGAGTCAGATCTGACTCAAAGACATCTACTAACAACAATATCTATTTGCATAACATTTACATTAAATTGGGCATTTTAAGTAATTAAGTTGTTGTTAGGTGCCTTGGAGTCAATTTCCGACTCATAGCGACCCTCATAGGGTTTTCAATGGCTGACTGGTTCGGGATTGCCTTGGGAGTGGATTGCCAGGCCCTTCTCCCATTTTTGCGGTGCTGGGAATTGAACTCTGGACCTCAGAGACTGCAGTGCAGTGCTCTACCAGCTGAGCTAAATCCCAGCCCTAAGTAATTAAGAGGTGATTTAAAGTATATAGAAAGATATGTGTAGGTTATATGCAAATACTAGGCCATTTTATAGACGGAACTGGAGTATCTGAAGATTTTATTAGTCATGAAAGATCTTGGAAGCAATCCCCCCAGAATCTGAGGAATGATTGCATAGAGTTACATTTATTAAGAGAGAATAGTGTCTATAAACTACTGTCAGCTGCAAAAAGCAGGAAAACCAACAACATAAGTCCAAGTACATAAAGCAACTATATGTACCTAGTGATAGTCAAAATGTTAACAGTATTTATCTTGGTTAACTTAAATTTTATTTTTTTCTATTCATGTTTCATTTGGTGGTGTACATTTTTTTTTCTAATTTGCTCATTTGTTTGTCATGAGCTTGAGTTATTTCAATGCACAATAGAGATATTTTCATTTAAAAATTTTAAAAGTGAAGTGGCAGCCACGTGAGCAATACCTGAGCAGGTAAACTTCATGAGTGGGAACACAGGCCACTTTTCATGGCTGCATTTCCCTTAGAGAAAATTCTAATAGAAACATCCACATAAAGCAGGTGCTAAAAGGGAAATGAGAAAATAAAATGGTTTACACTAATACTAACAAATAGAAGGGATCCAAAACAGAGGAGGCAGGGCAAGTGGGGGAAGGACAAAAGAAAAAGAGAAGGAAACCTCTGTGTAGACAACCATGGGCAGAGATGGCTGTAGAGTACCTTTTCAGGAGTCCATGGCCCTCAGTGAGATGAGGTTCTAGAGGATTCTATCAGGCTTCTAAGAACTAGTAACATCTAGGGAGATAAAATGGCCTCAGTTCCACAAGGTAGAACACAAAGAGGAGACTTTTAGGAGCCCCCAGTTCCTGAGTTCCCAGCAGGTTCAATTCATTTCAAGTTTTACTGAATATATAACAGGTTCAATTAATTTCAGAGATGAAAAATGGGTAAACAGAATGGTTACTATACATTGTATGGCTTATATCATCACATTTATGAAAATTTCTGTCTTCATAGAAATATGTAATACATCCAGTGAGAGGCCTATAGAGGCTAACAATTTTTTTTTTAAATTTAAACCCACATTGATAGCCCTTTACATAAATGTCTTTAAAGTTACTGTACATATTCTCTTATTTAGGGGATGATTTAACAGGTCCCATGATAGCCACTTGGTCAAGAAGCAGTCAATTTTAAACCTCATATTTAAGGAATACAGGACTTAATTCTATAAAATGGAAAATCACAGGCATCTTTCCCTAGGAAATTCTACAAGAGAACTGAGAAATAGACTATAATATTCTCGTAGCTATATTACCCTCAGAATTCTCAACCTAAATAACCTGGATAAAATCATGGCATAGAAATGAAATGTCTGCCCAATCACCCAATCAAACACTTTATATTAATTTGGCTTGAGACAAGTTTCAAGATGATGTTTCAACTATGCAGTAACCCAAAGCTAATTTAAAAAAGAACACACACTAGACATGCATTATGTGACAAAAGAGAAAAATCCAGCAAGGTTTTAGCCTGGGGAATTAATAAGGAAACAGCATACAACCTAGTATTTTCAATTAACACCCTATATGTTTCTTCAACCCATGACCTGTCTAAAATTAATGAAACCTTTTCTACATGCTGCCTCAATTTGTATGAATCAATCCAGAATGTGAGAAAGAATAGAGCGAACAAATTCGTCTCTCTGGTCATTGGCACTGATACAAATATCACAAAGTCATGAAGTAACAAACACAAGGAAATAACGTAAACCACCTCAAAGTATCTCCGTAGGGTTTGCACAAAAGAGTGAGTGGGAAAACCGGGTGCAGTGGCACATGCCTGTAATCTCAGCAGCTTGGGAGGCGGAGGCAGGAGGATCGCAAGTTCAAGACGAGAGGCAGTCTGCGTAATTTAGTGAGACCCTGTCTCAAAAAAGTAAAAAATAAATAAAATAAAATAAAAAGGGCTGGGGTGCAGCTCAGTAGCCCAACACTTGCAAAAGCATGCAACCTGGAGGCCCTGGGTTCAACCCCCAGTACTGCCAGAAAAAAAAAAAAAAAAAAAAGAGTGAGTGGGATTGGGTAAGTAAGGAATTTACTTAAGAGACTCTCTTTCCTTAGATCAAATCATCATAATGCCTATGATTAATTTTTTCCAAATAAATTTCTTGTACTCCTTCCTCAAAATGTAATTCCTGTTGTGGACTCCTCATAGTCCCAAAAAGAATTAAAAAAAAAATCAATTAACTAGTGTTTTTGTTCAATTCTAATTAGAAAGGTACTTGAATCAAGTTTAAATCCTCAATGTCCACATTGTATGCACACACACAAAAAAAAAAATCAGAGAAGGCTATTATAATATACTCTTCTCTGATAATCTCCATAGATGCTTCAATTGCAAATTTTGTCTTTTTAAGCCAAAATTTCAGTACTTGTCCCATGGAGATGTGGAAGGACAATAATTGAAATTTGAAGTTAATTTTTGTGAGATCTGTTGAACCTGAGCAAAAAATACTTCAGATAATAGTGCAATTCAGGAAAATAATCTTGTTTTTAAAATACTTTTAAAAATATAGCTTTTTCCTTTATCCACTTGCATCTCAGGAGTACTTCATCATGAGTCTATGAACAGCAATGAAAAGAATTGTTCTTATATTTAAATACTGGATAAGAGTGGTCCTTCCATCCCTGCCTCACTTGCATTACTGGACGTGGTTTTCAGAGTTGCTTTAGTTTCCTTATGTGTTTATGACACAGTTCCATGTGGTACAGAATAAGAAATCCATACCAGGAGGAGACAAGGCAAATGACATGTAAGTAGAATGCCAAAGCAAGTTACAATTAGAATTTGAAAGTATAAAAAAAATCTACCAAATGGAGAGTTCTTGTTGGGTGCCCTCAAGTCAATCTGTTGACTCTCATAGGGTTTTCATTGGCTGATTGTTTCAGGATTGCTTCAGGTGTGGATTGCCACATCATTCTCCAGTTTTTGTGGTGGTAGGGATCAAGCCTGGGTCCTCAGAAAGTATGGGACAGTGCTCTACCAACTGAACTAAACCCCACCTGAAATGGCGATGTGGAGAATGTTTATCAGCCTGGTAAGAGCTGAAAGAAAGAAAGCCTTGTGCTGTGGCTGGTGCCTACCACTTCTAGTTGAGTTTGAAGTACAGTCTTCAAGAGAACCTTCATAAGCTCTCCTCTTTCTCTGCAGGACTACCTTCTGCTGTCACCATCCCCAAATGATTCATTCTTTTCTTTTCTACGAAATGTATCTCTTCCAACTTGAAACATATTCATTTCCCCTGGTTTATAATGTTTTTTCACTACTTAACATTCCCTAACTAGAATATAACCAGGGGTCACTAAGACTCATATCCTTTTTAAGGATGTATAGGTATTTCCTTTTGCTGCACTTGTCTTTATGTTTTAAGTTAAACCTTTCTGAAAGTGTTTGTTGGTGATTGAATGGGCACTTGCCAGAATTAGTGTGTATAAGGCAAACATAAATATATTGCTTGGGTCTGTTAGACCCAAATATCAATGGTTAAATCAATGTCCTTTTTGCTTAAGAATCAAGAGCACCCTTGTTATGTCAACAATCCAAACAGATATTCCCATTGCTGACTTCACTCTCATTGTGTCTTCCTCTAATTTAACTCTTGTCCCTACCATCTTGACAATGACTTCTACCAAATCTCATGACTTTCTGCCTAAGCCATTTGATACTAGAGACTTCTCTGGAAACATTCTCTTGTGTTGGCTTTGTAAATTTCATTATCCTTGCTGTAGTTAGGATCTGAAATGTCCCCAAAAATTCATGTGTTGAGGACTTAATCCCCAATACAGCAGGGCTCACAGGTGGGGCTACTGGGAGGTAACTGGACCATTAGGGCTCTGACTTCATCAGTGGATTAATCTATTTATGCATTCATAATTTAATGGGCTAATGGAAGGCAGGGGAAACTTTGGGAGACAGGGCTTAGTTAGAGGGAGTAAGTCACTGGAGATGTGCCCTGGAAGGTGTATTTTGTCCTGGCCCTTCCCCTCTCCCACCTCCTTCCCAGCCTCTATGAGGTGAGTAACCTTGCTGGGCTACACGCTCCCCACCATGATGTTCTGTCTTGTCACCGGCCCCAAAACATCAGAGCCAAGTGACCATAGATTGAAACTTCTGAAACCAGGAGCCAAAATATATCTTTTCTCCTTTGAGTTCTCTCAGGTATTGTGAGACAGCAACAGAAAGCTGGCTGGCCCAATCCTGCTCCTTCCCCTCAAGTAAGCCATCTCTGTATCTGCTTCCTCTTTTTAGTAGGAATGGTGGTTATGATGATTATAAAAATTCAAACCAATCTTCTGTTACATATCAGTGTATACAATACATGTTACTTACTTGCTTTATTTCATTTTCCAACGCTTGCTATCATCATTGATTTATCTCCTCATCAAGTTTAAGATTACTCAGGATTTCTTTTTTTATTAGAAATTTTTAATGTACATCATAATGTGATTCATTTTGACATGCTTTTCATTGTGACAATTTTCATATATGCAATTTGATAAACATTATTCATATAGGTTACCCCTTACCCTCCCCTATGTTTCCCCCCTCCCCGCCTTCCCTTCTAAGTTTCCCATCCAAGTCTTCTCTATCTTTTACTGTGTAGTATTTTTCTATATGTCCTTGGGTTCCATTTCTGTTTAAGATAGAAACTTTTCCT
>VMDO01039026.1:0-13008 GCA_007922755.1 Pedetes capensis
GAAATTAAATTAATATTGATAAGGGTGAAAAAAGCAACCATTTTAAGTATTATCTTATGTCACTATTATACCAACACGTGATATAAAGATTATTTTCACTTTTAAGTAGTGTAATTTGAAAGGACAGTAATTTCTCACCCAGATGAGGTGGCATAAGCTTGTTTCTCCCTGATCCTCCCCATTGAATACAGCAATAAACACTGGAAATACTGTAACAGGCAACCAAAAAATAACTCTGAAAGGCAGACAGAAGGTAGGGATTCCACTGCTAAAGGAACATAGCAATAGGAGGAACTTTTCTACCACCACCCAAGAGAGCCAGGAAATCCAAGGCCAGTGTTTCTCCATCCCCAACTGAGCAGCAGAAGGCAGTCCAGGTAGGCTCATTCCTCTAACAGACTAAACAGGCTTCTCTCCAGTGACCAGTACGTCCAGTAGTTCCAGCAAAGTAAACTGACAGTGACCCCAGCTGATGAGAACAGCAGCCAGGAAAAGTGATTCTCTTCACTAGAACTAGATTCCCTCACTAGAACTGAGATTGCTCCTGTCTTCTTATACTCATGCCCATGTGCACATACACATACCCACACATTACGGGACCCCTGGGAGTCTAGAGGCACTGGGAGGGGCATCCCACCCCCATAAGAAGCCTAGCTCTGGAAACCTGGTAATATTGATGGGTAAGAGACTTTTCTTTACCGAGAGCTGTTGGGTGACCTGGCCGAACTCGCAAAGGGACACCTCACTGCAACAATTGTTTTTGTGCTCGCAGGCCACAGATTCCACTCTGACAGCCAGAAAGAACAACCAAAGAGGCTATATCCAGGAAACACACTTTAATCCAAAAGACTGGGGTCATTATTTTCTAACTTGAGGTAACCTGTGTTCAGATCTTGGGCAGTTTACTCTGATAGGTAGTAGTGACCACCGACAGCCCAGAGGTAATTTATAAAACATGCAGACAAAAAAATCACCAAAAAAGAACAACCATTTCTTAATGATTAATCCAAAGAAGGTGAAAAACAATGCATACACTTGGAGAAAATATTTGAAAGCCATTTATTTAATATAAAAGATCAATATCTACAATGTATAAATAATGCTAAAAGATTTTTAAAAGTCCAATCCAAGTGGGGACAAAATAAGCGAGAATTTCTTTTACAGAAGAATTTTGATGGATGGCCAATAACTACATGAAATACTGTTCAACATCATTAGTTATTTTAAAATATAAATTAAAACTAAAATGAGATGTTATTACACTTATCAGAATACATACACTTTAAAAAATAGCCATAAAAATACCCAAATAAGGTTATGAAAATCTGGATCAGTTATTCACTGCCCATGGGAATGTAAAATCATGCAACCATTCTGGAAGTGTTTGAAAGGCAATTCTATATAAAACTCAGCATGCAATGAAAGAATGTTATAATAATCCAACTCATGGGCTTTTATCCCAATGAGATAGCTTTCCTTCATACAAACACCTGTACAGTAATTTTCAAAGAGCCTTAGTATTTAATACTTAATAACAGGAAACAAAACAAATGTCCTGCCACAGGGGATTAGTTAGACAAATTGTGGTACACTTATGCTACAAAATCTTACTCTAAAAATAAAATAAACTATTGCTTCATGTAAGAGCTTAAACTTGTTTCAAAAAATTATGCTGTTTTAAAAATGGCCAATATCTAGTTTTGTACATATAACATTATTAAAGGGATAAATTTATAATGATAGAAAATAGATTGGTGGTTTCCAGTGCCTAGAGATACAGGTGTGTGGGGATGTGACTGTAAAGGAATAGCATATGAGGTCCTTGTTGTGACACTGCTATTTTGTATGTTGACTGTTTTGGTGGTTACATGGATATACACATATTATATTTTTGCTTGAATCAGAGTATGCACAGACACGTATGCATACAAATTAATTCATGTAAAATTGGTGAAATATAACAAGGCAGTAGGTTGAATCAATATCAATTTCTCAGCTGTAATTGTCCTATCTATAATTATCCTTCTCAAAGAAATTAATTCAACAATGACTATAAACTCTAGGGTCTCAGCTTATTTGCTCTAATCACTGGAAATTGAAGAATATATTTTACCCTCATATTTGAAATCTAGAATTCTACAACAAGTTTTTGGTCAGAAGCTGTCCTCTCATGCCACAGACACAGTCATGTCTAAGCCCAATCTAGAAATTGCATCTTCTATAAAGACTTAATGTCATCAAACTTCTATGATTTCCCACATTTCTGATTCCCAGCCTCCTCTAAATATAACCACTATAAGTCTTCTTTTAAGAAGGGAGATGTGAAAATAGAATAATTTTATCAAGGGAAGACAGCATTTATTAGTAACTTTGCTTTTCCCTATGATAACTCTGGTACTATTTAATGTCCTTATCTTATTGTTTGGTATTTACATGAGAATATTTCATACCAAATATAAAAAGAAATTGCAACTTTCCTATATTTTTGTAACATACCATAGAAATGCCTGCAGCGGTAGCCCTGCGGCATCCGATCCCGTCAGATCTCGGAAGCTAAGCAAGGTCGGGCCTGGTTAGTACCTGGATGGGAGACAACCTGGGAACACCAGAAGCTGTAGGCTTGTGAGAAGTACCTGGCAACCCCCTCCCAAAAATCAATCTGCCATTGAAAACCCTATGAACAGCAGAGAAGCACTGACAATAGTGTTTCTCCTGTTGTACAGAGGGTCTCTATAAGTCGGATACCGACTCGACGGCACATATCAACAACAACAACAACCATAGAAATATATGTTTGTATAATAACTACATATATACTTAATAAGCAAACTTTATTGTATGTAAATCATATCTTAAACCAATTAAAAAGTAAATAAAATATGCATAGACTAACCCTTGTAGTTTATTTCTTTTTCTTTTCTTTTTTTCTGGCTAGCATAAGAAATTTATTATAAAAAAATGAATTTAAAACAATGTAAAACTGAAAATGGAATCACACCCAAAATTTTCCATAAAGAGATAACCATTGTTAATGGTTAGAAACACAATTCTTTCAAAACACACGCCTCCTGAAAACATTTATTTAGAAGGAAGAATGTCTATGTTTTCTTTAAGAAAGCAAGGACTCAGACCTAAATTTAAGAATTTCATTTATATTTACTGAGAGGAAAAATAACAAAAAAGTATATCATTTAGACACTTGGATTTTAAATCAATAGCTCCTTATAAGTCCTAGGCATAGCCTGATGGAAGAGCAGCAGATAAGCTATAAATATTTGCTTTACTAATTTTTAGGCTTCTAAATATTCAATAAAAATATACCTTAAATCATTAATACCTATCAGCTTCACTCCATAGCCTCACTGACTACTAAACCCAGTAACAACTCAGGATTAAAATCTGAAAATAGAGAAAACATTTATTTCTCTCCAAAATTCAAAACTTGTAGCCTGACCTTCAACATAATATCAATGTGATGGTATCAGGAGATGAGGGCTCTCTATAAGGTAATTAGGTCATGAAGATGGTGCCCCTTATTAGTGTCCTTATAAGAAGAAGAGAGCTAGCCTTCTGCCTTTTGGCCATGTGAGTATCCAATGAAAAGACAGCTGCCTACAAAAAAGACAAAGAGAGCCCTCACTAGACACCACAACTGCCAGCACTTTTATCAAGAACTTCATAAAATCCAGGACTATGAGAAATGAAATATTTGTTATTTTAAAAAAACAAGTCAATGGTATGTTGTTATAGTATCCTGAAATAAGACAAGATTGGTTGCATCCTTAAAAGTCAATATTACCATTAGTAGCAAGCATGCAGCTTAGACTGAAGAATGTTAACTATTGTTGTTGTAGTAGTGGTTGTTGTTGTTGTTGTTAGGTGTCCTCGAGTTGGGTCCAACTCATAGCCATCCTCATAAGGTTTTCAATGGCTGATTGAGAATTGCTTCAGGAGTGAACTGCCATATCCTTCTCTTGTTTTTGCAGTGCTGGGATTGAACCCAGGTCCTCAGAGAATACAGAATAGTGTTCTACCAACTGAGCTAAACACTAGCTCCAGAGTCTTAATTATGGAATTTCTTATTATACAGTAAAAATTATTTTAAAACTTAACATAATGAAAAGTTTTAAATGGAAAGAAACAAAGACAGAATAGAAAATTATAATGGAATATTAGGAAATATTAAATATGATCACTATGGTAATTTTAAAAAATAAATATTAGAAGGTTGGTTTATTAAATTGAAATGGAATATATTAAATATAAACAGAGTCATAGTTTTATACTGAATTCAGGAAGAAAAATCATTACCAAATAAAATAGAAGAAATCTAGGAGTCACACATGGTAGTTACTGAGAAACTTTTACTATGTTACAAAAAAGAAAAATGTAAGGTATAAAGAATAATAGCAACATGGTAAAGTGTGGACACGATTTCTCTAAGTTTTAGTAACAAAGACTTAAAGAATGTTCATTTGATGTCATAGCAAAATAAATCCTTGCTTTGACCTATTGCCTTAACATTGAATGTCAAAGATAAAATGGATTCTTAAGAGGAGGAGGGAACAGTAGATTGTTTCGATGGTATTTTAGACATTTCAATATAACAGAAAGGTCTTATAAAGGAGAATGAGTGCTTTAAGCACCTCCAGGATATATATAGTTACACACACTGTAACTTTGGGAGATCTCCCTGAGTTGTTATTGGAATCTTTATTATAAAATGTGACTATATTAATTTTTAAAAATGTTTAGCCTATATTTGAATTCTAGAAGAAATATTAAAATGTATGTTAAAGTATAAAGTTAAGAAGCTTTGGAAATTCATCAACATAAACATACAAATCACAAAGTCAATAGGCATCACGTACCTGTTTCTTGAAAATTTTTGAAAGGTAAGAAGAGAGAGACTTTATGAATAGTTTTTTTCTAAATAAATCTTAGGGGGATAAAGGAGTATAGTTGGTATTCAGACCAGGAATCATATGAAATTATAGAGCAAAAGAAAGCCTGCACTAAAATGGGAAAGAAATTAAAATAAGGTGAAATCAGGACAGTTGATAAAGAGTAAGTCATCACTGGGTTTACAATAATCAGACACAAATTATGTGATTATTCATTATCCTCTCACTAATCAAATAAAAACTATCATTAAATGTGCTTGCAGGCTGAAATGTGTGCATGCTGAGGAGCATGCACATTATCTCCAGAGCTGCAATAGGATGAAAAAAGTGATGTATAAATGAATAATAAATCAGGAAAGATTTTGGAATTTGGTAGCATGCTGTGGAAGTTGTAGCAAGACAAGAATAGGACAGAATACTTTCTCATTGGTCACACTGTGTAGACAACTCTATTTTTAATGACCATCATTAGTATTTGGTTCTATTCTTTTAGGAAATCTTAATCATTACATCTTCCATCATCTTCTAAAATAGGCTTGGATGCTTGCTCATGCCTCTAATGGTGTAGCCACAGTGAAGGTGTATATTCATTCTTTGAATAATATTTGCAAAAAAATTCTGTGTATGAGACCTTGGGTTAAGTTTTAGAGGGTGTGTGTGTGTGTGTGTGTGTGTGTGTGTGTGTGTGTGTGTGAAGTTAAAGAGATACTACTCTCATAGATTTTTGAGGTGAGATAGATACTAGTCAAAAAGTCACAGAGATATATAAAATTATATTTGCTGTATTTTCTATGAAGTAAAAGTATATGATACACAGAAATAAATTAGTTGGAAATTCTGAATTCTTCTTAGAATGACTATCAGAATGTTTTGTTGAGAATGTGATATTTGTAGCTCAACTCATATAGATTAAATAGAAAAATGCAGGTAGAACAAGTTTCTGAAAAAAAGAACTGTATCACTCAGAGGCTAATGAGAAGAGAGGCAATATAGCACATTGAAGAAAGGCTAACATAAGGAATTGCTAGCTATAATAAGGAATGGGACTAATGAGGGATTGACTGGGGAGAGGTAGAATCTTAAGAATACAGGAAAGAAGTTATAATTGGCAATCACTACCTCGATGGCATATGTAGGACAATTAAGCAAGGTCTTTGCTTATCTCCTATTGCTAAGAAAGAGTGAGACCTAGTCAAGGAGGACACAGTCCTTGTTGGAGGGAAGAGAAGTAGCTGAGGTGCTCTAGTTTCAGAACTTGTAAGATTTCTGTCCCCTAGAATGTCAAGAGCTAAGATTTAGCTCAGTTGGTAGAGCGCAGCTCTGCAGTCTCTGAGGTCCCGAGTTTGATTCCCAGCACCGCAAAAATGGGAGAAGAACATGGCAATCCACTCCCTAGGCAATCCCAAAACAGTCAGCCATTGAAAACCCTATGAGGGTTGCTATGAGTCTGACATGACTCCGCGGTGCCCAACAACAACAACTTGTTTGCCTGCAGCTATAGCCCTGTGGCATCCTATCCCATTAGTATCTTGGAAGCTAAGCAGGGTTGGGCCTGGTTAGTACTTGGATGGGAAAATTCCTGGGAATACCAGGTGCTGTAGGCTTGGGAGATGGACCTGGCAACCCACTCCCAAAAATCAATCTGCCATTGAAAACCCTAAGAACAGCAGAGAACCACTGACAGTAGTGTTTCGCCTGTTGTATGCAAGGTCGCTATGAGTTGGATACCGACTCCATAGCACCTAACAACAAGAGATTGTCAAGGAAAGCTGTTCACTGGAAGATTTCATAGGAAAGAGTTTCTCTATCAAACAATCCCTGGGAGATAATCTGTGGGGCCTGCATTGCTGATTTCTGTGAACTCCAGGAGCCCTGTCCTGGGGAAGTTGCATATGTTACAGTACCTGGCACTGGAGAAGTCACCCACACTGCAGAGTTTGGCCCCTTGGAAGGGCAGCATTGTACAGGATCCTGCAAAGATGAGTATCTTAGCCTATGAAGAAAAGTTATCTCTGCAAATTCTTTTTTGCATCCTCTACTAATAGAGCTTACTATATGTCATCTGGCTAAGGAAAAATAGTGGGCCTAGTTCCATTCTTGATGTAGTCAATGAAGTATAGATTTGACTTTGATGGACCATAAATTGATAACTGCCCAAGGAACTGACTGTGCAGAGGGAAGCCCTAGGCTGGTAAGACAAGACACAATTGAGGACAAGGTTTGTTGTTGTTGTTGCTTTTAGGTGCCCTGGAGTCAGGTCCCATTCCTAATCGCCCTATATGGGTTTTTCTGTGGCTGATTGTTTTGGGGATGGTTTCAGGGGTGGCATGCCAGGTCCTTCTCCCATTTTTTGGCTAAAAGTTGAGTAAACATTATTTTCCTCACTGATTTAAACTTGAATATAGTGCAACCTTTCTTACGTTGCACAAGGAGTTAACAAATTAAAGTGCAAATATACAGGAGTCACGATACTGGATGTATAGTCTGAGTTACATGACTACCTAACAAGTCTCTCTGGTCCTCAGGCTCTTTATGGAACAAGGACTCTGAAGTTACTGATGTTTAAACTGCCCCTGAGGTTATAATCTCTGATTATTTAACTCATGTGAACAAGAAATTGAATGAACTTGACTAATATGTATTACTGTTTCAAGGAAAAATGCGCCCATTATTCAATTCCTGGGTACAGTATTGTTCTATTAATTAGATCATGGGTTTATTAAAATAGCACTTCATTACTAGCAAATAGCATGTGTTAATATATTTCAAAGACTATTTACTGTAGCAATAAATTTTCTGTGTTTTCCTTCTGCCTGTGAAAGCTTTTAGAAGCTTCCAAATCTCCCTCAAGCATGTTGCAGAGCCAGAAATCTTATTGCAGACAAGGCTGATGCATAATCTCATAGCCATGGATTTGCACTTGTAAATGCAGTTTAACAAATATTTTAACTGACCACAACTGGCAAATAAATAGATTAAGATCAGGAGGATCCTAAATTCCAGAAAGTAAATTAGAATATTCAATTCAATATAAAAATAATAACTTAACCCAAAATAGTATCTTAAAGTAGGTTTTTGTTCAGTCGGAGATGTATTCATTATAGTGTTAAGTGACATTCAAGGGAAAATGCATTTTTTTCCTTTGATTTCATGATTTTCAGAAAATGACATCTTCCAGTTCCAGGTACTGTGAAGATGATTAGTATTCAAAAACATTTGTCAGTTTGAGAGCATAGACTTAATGGTACATTTTTATATATCTGATTAGCAAGAGGATGATGAATTTTAAAAGTATTTTAATAACTTTTTTTCCTGAAATATCTCTTTGTATGCACACACTGATAGTGATGGAGCCATTTAGTTAAACTTAAGGGTAAGACTTTATGCAAATCATGGGTTTTAAATGGCTATTCAATACAGCTCTTTTCAATCACAAAATTTTATTCTCAAGCCTCGTTATTTTCTGGTTTTCAAATGATCTAGGAGAATGGTGCCAAACAAAGAAAATAAGCACCATTTTCATGAATTTCTGGCTCATGAAGTTGAGTTTTGGACAACATACAAAAAACATTTTCAATAGATTTTATGTCTAGATTGGCCACACATGAAGATTTGAATCCTCATGTATTGGATGCTCTAGGTAGACAAATCTGAAAGGAAGTTGTTGTTTTTTTTTTCTATACCATTTTTAATGCCAAGTACCTTTTAGAATAACTGTTTATGTTATTCACTTAATTGGCTTAATGTTTCCTTTCCTTGTTTGCTTTGATGATAGGTAACATCATGACTGAGAGAAGCTAGAATTATTTTTAATGATGATCAAAGACAACTTCTTGACAATCCAGCTGTATCTAGATGAAGTGTCAACATTTGTGAGGGTTAATTCTATTCGTTATTTTTATTTAACTAGTAGATTTATTAAGTAACTTGATTTGTGAAATTTTAGGAGTAATTTCTGGGAAGTTTTTATTTGCTTATTTGTCTTATCAACGTACTCAAAATGTTTTTTTTTTTTGAAGAAGCTCCACTGATGGTATCTACATATAAGAGATTATTTATGGATTTTTTCCATATAAGTGCATTTTGTTTAGCACAGTATACCAGTGACATCATTGGCTCATTTGATAAATGTATATTCAGCACATGCTCACTTTGTCAGATGCCAAACACACAACAGAAACTCGAACACATAACACCATGAAGCTTCTACACCAAAGGACACTTATTTACTCAACCTTTTGCAGTGCAAATGCATGAACATAAATGTAAGAAAATGGAGATAATTACAGTTTTTTAGTTTATTTGAGAAATTAACCCTTAAATAGATTATAATTGTCATCTGGTTTTTGCTAAGAGATTGAAACCTGAGATCAGAATAATGTACTCTGAAATCTAATACCTCAGGTTATTAAATGTTTATAAAATATGGCGGTTATAAATGACAGTGTCAGGACATAAAATTATATTGACAAGTTAGAGAAATGAAGATTATTTCATGAGAATTAGGGGACTTAACATGGGGTTCTTAAATGAAAACAAGATAATAAACGAGCATGAAATAGAGTGGCTACACAAATACAGAGGGGGAAAAACAGCACTAATTAAAAAAAAAATTCTTGACAGTTTACTGACCACAAAGTCAATAGCAGGCAGTGGTGAGTCATATTAACAACAGGAGTCATCACATGCCATACTTCCCAGGAAATTCATTTTCATCTCAGTTAAGTGGATAAGCAAATAGAATAAAAAGGATAGTGATGGCACTCTGTCTATCCTTTGGTAGAATCTTGGTTTGCTCAGTCTGAATCACCAGACCATAGAGAGATACTGACAACGTGGAAGATATTCGGAGCTGAGGAGGCTGACTTGTGAAGGAGATTGACCGCAGGACAGATGAAGCCTCCTTAAAGGAATTGTGGATATTGAATCTGTAGGAAAGAAGACTCAAGGGGAATTCAAGAGCTCCTCTTAAACAGACCAAAAGATTTTATGTGCATGAGACTTTTGATTTGTTCCTTATGGCTCTGGAACTGGGTCGTTTAAAATTGAAGTGAAAAAGTAGAAACTCCAGGGAGAATAATTTTTACTAAATGTAAAGAAGAAATTTCTACCACTCACAGCTGTCCAAACATACCTCAGGCTGCCTCTGGGGAGGCAGAGCTTCAGGTCATAATATTTTCTGCATCACTGAAAGTGCTGCAGCACAGCCCGGACAAGCACACATCTGGCAGGTTTTTAGATAAGAAATTCAACATCTATGGAAAACTCGAGGAGCTCCTAAAGATCTTTTATCCCTTATCACTGTGAGAGTCTATGCAAAGTAAAATTTTATTCTTTTGGTTAGTGAACAGGGGCATTCAACTCCCTAACTGCATTTCTTCAATTTTTTTTTCTGTTTAAATAATTTAATTTGTAACATTAAAATATTTCTATTTTGAATAGTTACAGAAGAAAAATTTTCACACATGCATTTTCATATATATCATATACATCACAACCATAATTTATATCATAATTTCATGACAAATTAATGGATTTTAAATATATCTATGTAGATGTCGATGCAACTGTTAACAACTATTACCAAAAAAGGAATATTGAAATAATTTCAATAATAATCCAATAAATCATGGATCCTAATCATAAACCATGTTAGCAACAATAAATAGTGATGATTCCTTTGTTTTTACACCTCCAAATTTGAGGACTCAGGCTTGTAAAAGACACGAAGGCCTCTATAGGGGCTTTTATGATGTCATGAGGATGGGACTCTTGGCTCCTACATTTTCATGCAGAGTGTGGTAACTCCATCAAAAACAGACCCCACTACTTACAAACAGCTTTCTGCTATCTGAAATATGCCTCTAGAGACCCTGGCCACATTTGTCAAGGAACCAGTGTAATTTGCAGTTTCTTCCCATAGCAAATTCTCTACCTGTGGTGTCTCTGCCACCTCTAGAAAACTTACTTCTCCTAAAGACCTCATGTTTCAACAACAAAAACTTATCTCTACTTTTGGCATATGCTCCATCAGGCTCTTCAATTAACCCCAATCCTTCCTGCCTTTGGACCCAGACACTTTAGTATTCATCGATGGATGTTAAATTAATTGACCTTTATTAATCCTTTGGAGATGGGGATGAGGACAAGGGCTAATTTTTAATTTTAGAAAAACAATACTGTACCCCAATTCTTGATTTTCTTGTATATATTGAGAATGGGTATGGTGGCAATCTTTTCTTTTAAATATCAGTCACATTATTGAAAGATAAAGTTATTATATTCCATTGTGTTCCTTCTTGAAGGGCAGGGCCCAAATCAGTTAATCACTGGGTCACATGGCAAAGCCTCTTGTTGGAGTTTAAAATTAAGGAGAGGCCTCTGCCGGTTTCTGCTACCTGTGCCTGTTTCTTGTTGGCCTCTTTGCATCTGCTCTCCTTGTATTAACTTATTTAAAGATGTTTAGACTTTTGGTTTAGGAGGTAGGTGGATGTATCTCATGGTGATGATTTAGACCTGAGGTCAAATGCCAATTTTGAGGCTGTTTGTCTCACAGACAAGACACTGTTATTGTGGTATATGTATTTAATTTGCAACATTCCTTTAGTACACATAATATTAATTTAACTGGAGAAGAGGACTGAAAAATATCTGACCAGACAGAGCCAGTTAGACCTTAAAAGTGATCTTACCTTTGTTGGGTTTACAAACATATGTGAAAATTACTTTTGACTATTCTTTAAAAGCTAATATCAAGGAAAAAATAAGTAACTTAAGCATAACCAACCAGAAGCTGCTACTAACTTATATTTATACATATAGGGACCTTGTAATATAGGTCAGCCAACTATATAGTTGTAAGCAACCAAATGTTTTCTTTTCTTCATTTCTGCACTGGTCCTTAAAAGCCTTCTCACACTCCTTCAATTTTGGATTCAAATAAGCTTATTAAAATTTTATTGTAGCTCAGTGTATATGTTAACAGTAGAAATATTTCATTTTCCTTTTCTATTTACTATAAGATGTAAAGTGGAGAATTCTGTGTCCAGAATACTCTTTAGTGAGCCATAATGTTCCTCTGACAGATTGCAGTGACTTTTATAAATATAAGTCAAAAAAATAAAATACTCTTTATTTTAGTTGGTTCAGACATTTAATGTACTTAGGAGCAAAAAAGTCTTAGGAGCAAAAAGGAGTGTGTCTATATAGAATGTTTTGGATCACTAATGCCAAAAATGGAAAGACTGACAGTACAAATAGCACAAGGAATTTTGTTTTGGTTATTTTATAATGTAAAATGCTAAGTTGGTATTCTATATTTAAGTTACAAAGTTATTGTACAAAATACAAAATTATTTCTAACACCTGGTGTATAATTCTTCTCCAGCCCCATACATTGTAACACAAAGCACAGAAAATTTATAATTTTAGGAAATGGAATGTAAGCTCTTAAGAATTGTAATTGACAGTATACTCAGAAAAAGCTCCTAGTCACCAAACGCTGTAAATCAAGGTAAGCTTCAGATATTTTATCACATCATTTAACTATATAATTGCTCATTTAAATTTAACACCCTTTAGGCTATTATCTACTAGGAGAAATTATAGAAATAAATAGAAATAAAATGAGACAGCTATTTTTTCTTCTTTTCTTTTTGTTCCGTAGCATTGAAGAAAAATGCAATATTTTCTGATCCAAGTCAATGAAAATAAAGATATTTGTGAAATCTAATAAAGTATCAGTATGATTATATGAAAAAGGAACTTTTTAATTAAATTGCATACATATTTCATGGTATATTGGCCTAAACATTTCTCCATACACAGTGAACGTGGCATCAAGATTGGAGGAAGACTCATTAACAACCTGCGTTATGCAGATGACACCACTTTGCTTGCTGAAAATGAAGAGGATTTAAAGCATTTCCTCGTGAAGATCAAAGATCATAGCCTTCAATATGGGTTACGACTAAACATCAACAGAACAAAAATCCTTACAACTGGGTCAGCACACAACTTCACAATAAATGGAGAAACGATTGAGGTTGTCCAAGATTTTGCTTTGTTTGGCTTTATAATCAACACCCGTGGAAGCAGCAGTCAA
>VMDO01039027.1:0-13005 GCA_007922755.1 Pedetes capensis
CTGTTGCAAAAGACCTCTTTAAAGTGTTGCAAAGTAAAGCTGTCACATTGAACATGAAGGTGGGCTGACTCGTGCCATGATATTTTCATCATGCCATATGGTTGTGAAAGCTGGACGTTGAATAAGGGAGACAGGAGAAGAATTGATGCTTTTGAATTTTGGTGCTGGAGATGAATACTGAAATGACTGCAAAAAGAACCAAGAGATTTGTCCTAGAATAAGTGCAATCAGAGTGCTCCTTGGAAGCAAGGATGACTAGTCTGCGTCTGATGTATTTTGGATGTGTTGTCAGGAGGGACCAATCCCTGGAGGAAGACATTGTGTTTTGGGATAATGGTGGGTCAGTGAAAAAAAGAAGACCCTCAACTCGATGGACTGACACAATGTCTGCAACAATGGCCTTAAATGTAAAAAACATCACATTGCATGTTTGGCACAGTGTTGGGTAGTATTTCACCTCTGTACATAAGGTCTCTATGAATTGGACTCAACTCCATCACCCTTAACAGCAACAACAACGTCCCGCTTAGCTATGATATTTTTATCAAATGCCTTTTCAGTGGCTTTTGATGTGACCATCTTGATTTATCTTCTTCAATGATCTGATAGCATGAATCCACATTGGTTTTCCTGATTCTGGAGTGAGCCTTGTCTGATAGAGTGGATTAGACTTTTGGTACACTTCTGGTTGTCTTCTGTAATATTCTGTCTACAGGGGTTTTATTCCTTATATTCACAACTAATATTGATTCACAGACTTAGTTTTTTTTCCCCTTCTTGTACTGTGAGTGGCTGAATGCAAGACCTCAACTACTCTAGCACTGAGGTGTCACCCCAGCCCACTTTTAATTTTTTTATTTTGTATTGGGGTCTCCCTAAGTTATGCAGGTTGTCCCTGGCCTCAAACTTATAATCTTCCTATCTCTGCCTCCCATGTTGCTGGGATTGCTGGCACATACCACCGCGCTGGCCTTCACATTATTACTTTTTATATTACATTTATCAGGTGTTGGCATTATATACTGGATCCACAAAATGAATAGATAACTTTTTAAAGTTGATTATGGTCTGGAATAATGTAAATGATATTGAAATTATAATGTCTTTAGATGCTTTATCTAATTCACCTATAAATGCCAGAGACATTCCTGTGGAAGATCTTAAAACACATTTCCAATCTCTTTTTTAAAAAAACTGGACTATTATTTTATCCTTTGGTAATGTTTTGAGAAAAAATTATCCATGCACTCTCGAATTTTAAATTTGTTGCCTTAGTTTTATGTTGTGTCTCATTATAATTTGTATTTGAATGTTTATTGTATCTATGGTTACATCTCCTTTTATATTTGTAATTTTAGTTTTCTTTCCTCTCATTTCCTAAATTGGGCTTCTGAGAAGTTCAATCTAATTTATTTGTATTTTCAAAGGACAAGATTTTATATTTTGTCATTTATTGATTAATTTCCCTATCTGACGGCCCTTTTTTTCTTTTTAAACTCTTCTTTTGGGTAATTATAGTTTAATTTAGAATTCATTTTTTAATTAAGATGTGCACTATATTCTCTTATTTATCCTCTTCACTACTGAATAATGAAACATCTGAGATTCTGAGTGTCCTCCACGTTAAGCTTTTTCTCTAGTCTATAGATTCTGATAAGAAGCAGTTCCTTCTTATTTCTTATCAGGGTAATTATAATTTTAGTGCCACTTTCCAGTTTGAGGAAAACATTAAAGATTATCAATTTGGGGGATCTGATTTTTTAATATTTAATTTTTATTTTTTTGGTGATTAGATAACTTTAAAAGTAGATAACAAGTATGATTAAAATATCTGTTTAAAAAGCCAGCAAGATAGCTGGGCACTGTAATGCAAACCTGCAATCCGAGCCACTTAGGAGGCTAAGACAGGAGAATCATGAAATCATGGCCAGAGGCAACCTTTGTAAGTTGGTGAGACCCTGTCTCAAAGTAAAAAAAAAAATAATAATAATAATATATATATATACACATATATATGAACAAGAACACCAAAAAGCACAGCAAGATGTTCTTTGTAACTGAGTGCATGATTTTTATAAGTATTCTATGAAAAATTATAAAAGTATATTCTCTATTTCAAGTGTATAAGGCTTCCTATATATATTTTAAATAAAATCTCCCACTATAATTATTACAATTATTTTACTGCTATATTGATGGTGCGGAGTTTTTTCTGTTGTTAACCTATAAATGTGGAAAAACAATCCCCTAACTTATACTACCTTTCTTTGCCTTTGGTAACTTATAAACTCTTCTCTGCTCTGCTATTTCCTTGATTATTTCCTTCCTAATTTAGACACATATACAATTACGTGCTAAATATTTCTTCACTTTATAATTATTTTATTTTTACGATGATGCTGTATGCCACCAAAATTTATATCCATATTACCATCACAAATATTTTTTTTCATGTTTCACTTTTTAAACTAAACATGCAACAGCATTCACAACATCTGTGTTTTCACTTTTCCAGATTTTAGCTCCAAGAATTTGGTTCTGACTTCATAAAGTGAATGCCAAAAGATTATTGTAGGAGCTAACTCACTTTCTTTTGTTGTCTCAGATAGAGCAGATACCAAACTGACATCATTCAGTAGTTAACTCTTACTGGTAAAAAATTCAACAGTAAACAGCTATTAGAGCACTTTTTATAGGAACACCCATAAGAAAAACTTGGAATTGAAAGTGACTACTTTTAATTTATATATTGTAGGGCACTGCCTAGAAAGGCAGTTTGCCCCAGGGCCTATCTAGGCCCCTTGGAAGACTGAAGCATTGAGCTCTCCAAGATGGCTCTGGCATCTATTCCCTTGCCTCAGACTGCTCGACACCAATTGGCTGTTTCCAAACCCCAGAATGGCTCCTGATTGGACCGTTTTGGAACCACCCCTGATTGGTTACTTTTACAAAACCAAATTTGAATATCCCCTCTGATTGGCTGAAACTTGTATGGGGGTGACTGCCTTTGATTGGTCCCCAGCAAGTCCCAGAAGGGTATATAAGGGCAGTACACGGAGCAGTCTGGGTCCATTCCATTGATCAGGACAGACAAGGAAGAAATAAAGAGCTGTTGGAGCAGAGCACTTGGAGTCTTCTTTGGGAAGAAAAGAAGCAGGGAGCCGCTGTGGGCCTAAGCCTCTCTGAGTCTGCCTTTCTCAAGGCTTCTCAGAGCAGCTGGGGGCATAAGCCTCCTTTCCAGGTGGTGCGGCTCCTGGGTGCCCTGCTCCCCCTTACCAGAAGACGGGTCTTTGGCCACTGGTTCCTGCTCACAGCCAGAGCAAGTCCAGTGACAGGGCGACACCCCACAACATATCAATCACATTACCCACAAAATATATCATTTTTGTTTAAATAAAATAATCACAGAATGAGTAGTAAACATATAAGCTATAAAACTCCAACATTCCTTCTTAAAATAACCAGTAAGTTTTGAAGTAAATACTGATGCATCTTTATCAGATTTGTGTTCTATGGTTTTTCACAAAATCCTTTCATCTTCAGCCAACTGATTTTGAACAAAGACACCAAAACTTAACACTGGAGACAAGACACCTCTTCAATAAATAGTACTGGGAAAACTGGATATCCATATGCAAAACAAAACTAGACCCCTCTCTTTCACTACATGAAAAAAAAACCAACCTATAATGGATTTACTATTCCAAACTACTATCCATCCGACAAAGTATTAATGTCCAGAATATATCACAAACTCAGAAAACTCTACAGCAAAAAAACCCCCAAAATAATCCAATTTAAAAATGACACATAATAAGAGAAGATAATTCTTAGAAGATATGCAAATGGCCAACAAGATGAAAAAATTCTCAATGTCATTAACCATCAGGGAAATGCAAATCAAAACCACAGTGAGTTATAATCACACCCAGTTAAAATGGCTATAATCAAATAAACAAACAAAAAATGCAAAGAAGGAGGAAGTCTTATACACTATTGGTGGGAATGTTAATACAGCTATTATGAAAAACAGTACAAAGTCACCTCCAAAGAAAACTACAAAGAGAACTACAATATGATCAGCTTTCCCACTGCTGTGTATGAATGTAAAGGAAATGAAATCAGTATATGAAAGATTTCCACCCTCCCATGTTTATTATGGTGCTATTCATAATAATCAAGGTATGCTACTAAATGACGTTCACTGATAGATGATGGATTTTTAAAAATGTGGCATATACATACAAAGGAACAGTACTTATATGTAAAAGAAACATTGAAATCCTATCTCTTGTGCTAAAATGGATAGACACAGAGTTCATTATGTTAAGTGACATAAGCCAGAAGCAGAAGGAAAATTACTACGTGCTCTCAGACGTGGAGGCTAAAAAAGTTGAACTCATAAAATTAGAGCATAATGTCTAGGAGGACTAGCAGAGAGGAAGGATAAACAGAAGCTCAATAAAGAGTGCCAAAATACAGTTTAGTAGAAGGAATAAGTTCCAATGTTCTGTAGCACAGTAGGGTAAACAGAGCTCATAACAACATATATTTCATAAAGAATTTGGAGAGATGACTTTGTAGGCTCTACCCTCCTCCAAAAATGATAACAATTTAAGGAAAAGGAAATACTAATTACCCTGATTTGATCATTGTACATTGTATACATGGGTCAGTTATCACACTCAACCACATAAATATGTATATCATTATGCATCAATTAAAAATGCTTTTACTTTTTTTTTTTTGCGGTACTGGGGGTTGAACCCCAGGGCCTGACGCTTGCATGCTCTGCAAGTGCTGGACCACTGAGCGGCATGCCCAGCCCATTTTTTTTTACTTTTTGAGACAGGGTCTTGCTAAGTTATGCAGACTGCCTCTGGGTCTCCTACTTGTGATCCTCCTGCCTCCACCTCCCGAGTCGCTGGGATTACAGGCATGCACCACTGCGCCTGGCAATTAAAAATGTTTTTTAAAATCATACAAAAAGTGAAAGAAAAAGAAGGATTATTCAGAATAAAGCTAAATGTGAAAAGATGCCAGGTCAACAGATGTACAAGTGGAATTATCCGAGGCCAATGAGAATGTAAAGATCATTCTATTGTAGCACATAGTTTAAGCCTCCATTTCACTTGATTTTGTAAAAATTTTCCAGATTTTCTTATCAGCTTCACCATAAACTTTCAGAAAGCAGAGCCTTGTCATTTTCTGTGATTGGATCATCTATTAGAGGCCTGGCATAAAGGATGAGTAAATGAATTTAAGGTTGGGATTTAGCTCAGTTGGTAGAGCCCTGCTCCACAGTCTCTGAGGTCCCGAGTTTGATTCCCAGCACCGCAAAATGGGAGAAGGATGTGGCAATCCACTCCCAAGACAATCCCGAAACAATCTGCCATTGAAAACCCTATGAGAGTCGCTATGAGTCGGACACGACTTGACGGCACCTAACAACAACAACAACAAATGAATTTATGCACTGAGAAAGCTGTCCACATTGATGATATTTATACCCAAGGTCTTCAAATAAATGGTAAAAAGGTTTGCTTGGGTTATACAATAGAACTATCCTTTGCTATCTTGTGTGAGAACCTCCACACAATTTATAAATATCAACTAAGTATGTTTACTCATGCCCTATATGACAACATTCTAATCAATGACAGACTGCACAGAGGAAAGTGGTCCTATAATATTGCATCACCTAGTGATGTCATGACTGTCTTAGTTTGTATGAGTACACTCTATAATGTTCATGCAATGATGAAATTGGCAAAAACCTCATTTCTCAGAACATATCCTTGTCATTATTTAATCCTTGGTTGTGTGTCCAAAATAACTACTACATGCATCAGAACCACATTACTGTAAACTAACAGGATGTCTTATCTCTTAAAATGTATTCATGTGTGTTTAATCTTTTGTTGATCATGGAACATGGTGATCTGTACAGGGAATCATCCAATGTTCCTAAGATTAACCTGTCAAAGCTACTGGAGTTCTGCTAAAGCACTGCCATTTCTCATTACATAAATGACACAATGGCCACACATAGTTTTTTTTTTTTAACTAGAAATTATAAAGGAAAAGTTTTTTGTCCTTTTCAAGATTATTTGTTAAACTGTTACCTAACTATGCACTAGTTCTGCTTCTGCTAGTTAACGAAATATACTTCTCCCTAACTAAATTGGCTCTAGTTGGACAGGAAGAATATAGCATCACTTCCAGACTCTCTGCACTAAACTAAATGCTTTTTCCCTGCTTTTATCTTCAACAATATCTCATATAGCTACCAAATAGATGCATTAGATCTATATATTCTCTCCTAAAAAGTCCTAAAAAACCAATTTGATAGCATTTTCAGTTGATTTAGGAATAGACATGTTTTCTTTTCTTTTCTTTTCTCTAATATACCTTATATTTAAGACCCACTAAAAGTAGAGAAAGGAGATCATTCAAGAGAATAAAGGCTTCTCCTAAATTAAACAAAGCTTTTGTCTTTTAATGTAAGAACAGAAGTCCCTTTGTAAGCAATATAATTTTGTAGCCACTGAAAAGGCAATGGATTTAAAAGCAAAATAGACACAATATTACATGTTACCTATCACTGAGAAGGCAAAGCATTCTAAAATGCAACCTAGCAAGGTCAATCTATGCTGGGACTGACCCTTAAAATGCTCAAAGAAAAATGTATTCCAAAGGCAAAAATGATTCAAGGGTGGTCTTCAAATATTATTACCTATTAAATTTGTTCCAGCCTTAATATACTTCCTCATTTTCCATACTATTTATTTCTTGTCTATCTAAATTGAGTTTTAAAGTTCAACAGTATAAAGGCTTATGTATGCCTAATGGAAAAATGCATTATTGTAAGAAAGTAATATAATGTTGTATCTCTAGGGAGGGAACCAGAATTACATTCATCTACATTTCAGAGCAGTCACTGGGGTTTGCTGTCTACATTCTACTTCATAACATAACGATTCATGGAGCACACATTGACTGACCAGCTAGTGCCACCTGATAGGGGCATCGTTGACCACCAAAGCAGAAAGAACAAAAATACATGCATGTTTTGAACCAGAAATACAAAACTAACTGGGTGCAGTAGCTCACATCTGTAAATCCAGCAAGTTGGGAGGCAGAGGTAGGAGGATAGTAAGTGTGAGGCCAGAGGCAGCCTGCATAACTTATGAGACCCTGACTTAAAATAACAAATAAAAGATGGGCTGGGGGTGCAGCCCAGTGGTAGAGCACTTGTAAAGATTGTGCAAGGGCCTGGGTTCAACCTCCAAGTTTGTTGCTGTTTTTGTTTGGTGCCACGGAGTTAAGTCCACCCAGAGCAACCCTATGAACAACTGAACAAAACACTCTTCAACACAGTGCCATGCCAGGTACTAGGTCAGTGTTTCTCTGCCATTTATAAGTTTTCAATGGCTGATTGCTTTGGGGATTGCTGCGCCAACCCCTTTTCCTGTCACCCCCAGTCCCAGAAAAAAAAAAAAACAGCTGGTATGTAGACTATGCTACTACATTTAAAAACTTTAAGATGACTTGCAGACCCAACCTCAGGACTGTCAGTCGAAGGGTCTACACCAAAGAGATGAGTCTTTACTTGGACTTTTAAAGAATGGACATATCCAAATTAGTGAAACAAGAATGTGAAATGCAAACAGATTAAAAGCAAAAACATAAACCAGTTGGAGCAGAAAGAAATGAGTTTCACCAGGATGTAAATGTCAGTTGTCCTAGAGCTGAGGATGGGTTGAGTGCTTGTGACTCTCTAAAGAACCGTCAGATGGAGGACTATGAGCAAATAAAAGAAATAGTGGACATTCTGTTCCCATGAGATATGTAGTCTATTTTTGTTTCCTTTCCCTTTGTTCAGATTCTGGAGCACTTTGTATTTCTTTCCAATAAGAGATTTTGTGTTCTGGTTCAATTTATATTCCCTTAACTAAATCTTCTCCTCAAGTCATTGATTCTATGGTTTCAAATTCAGTGGTCCAGACATTTTCCTTTTCCTCTGAAGCCAAGGCCATTACTTTCATTTATCAAATGAAGGACAAAACACCACAGTTCTGTCAGTGCATTTAATTCTGAAATGTTTAAACACTTAAATCTAAACACTGGATAAGGGGAAAAATTCAAAAGCTTCACTAAGTGGAATGTGCCTTCACCATCCATCACTGAAGCATTAAATGGAGGAATAATCAAAGAAAAAACAAGAAAGGGGAAATGTGTGGATACGTAACCAGGAAATGTAGGTGCTGATTAATTAAAATTAAGCCAGATGCCCCATAGGAACAATGCGTTCTCAGGTGCAGTCACTTGAATTGCCAACCGAAATATACAGACAGATCAGTTTCATTTATGAAAGTTTAATCCTGAAGACTGGATGGAGGATGGCATTTTTGTATAGTAAAAAGTAAGTAAGACATGCCAAAAATCCTGTATTTTTACTTTTGGAAACTAATAGAACTTGGAATATGTTTGTCTTTAACAGTCATGATTATTTTTTCTATAAAAAATGTCATCTATCATCAAAATTAAAATTCTGTATTTGTATATCCTCACCCACATGTGTTGGGGGCTGGGACTTAGCTCAGTTGGGAGAGCACTGCAGTCTCTGAGGTACCAAGTTCGATTCCCAGCACCACAAAAATGGGAGAAGGATGTGGCAATCCACTCCCAAGGCAATCCCAAAACAATCAGCCTTGAAAACCCTGTGAGGGTTGCTATGAGTCGGACATGACTCAATGGCACCTAACAACAACAACAACTCATATATGTGATTTGCCTGCCCTCAAGTCCAAACCTCCCAACGTCCCTCCAATAGTTTCTGAAAACAGTGCTAACATTGGGTTTGGTATGACATAAATACCTGCATTTAATCAGATATAGCAATGACTTTCTCAACTAGTCATCAATCGTTATTTCAGCAATTATTGAGTACTTCTGTTCTAAATGTTTTTGTGTTCTGAGATACAGATCTTTAACAACAGCGTTCCTCCAAGTGATTGTTCTGAACGTATTGGTGTTTGTGTGTGCATCTCCTGTAAGCATAAGCATGAGTATCCCGTGTCCCTTACTTCTCTTTGTACTATTTTCTCTTCATTTTCCCATTTTTTCCTCTTTTTAAACATAAGCAGAGTCTTCAAAGACCTAAGCAGGTTATAGGATTTTTAAAAAGGAAGTGACTGATGCGGGTCACTCCATCTTTAAAACAGGCTACAAGGATTAGCCAACCTATGCAAGGAGATGTTGCAATGGCTTCACCCCTCTGCTCTGCTGCCAATGACTTCTGGCATTATTCTGAAATGAAGGTTGTCTCTATGCCCCCTGCGTCTAGTTAGCCAACCAAGGTAAAATTGTTTTTCCTTGAATCCGTGGGACAGATCTATTGCCATGTGAGGTGGAAAAAATTCTTCATCATTCAATGAAGTAGGTAAAGCATTCCAGAGCACACTTGCCTATTCAGCATTAAAAAGCCATCTACCTTCCAATCCTGACCTTAATCTAAGATATGCATGAATCTGAGATGTTAAGGAAAGAACTTGTAAGGCTTGTCTAACTTTGCATTCTTCTTCCCAAAAGAGAAAGCAGACATCTGGAGTAAGTCCAATATGGCTGTCTTGGCTGGATTCCCCCATCACCTCTTGGAAATTAAACCCCAATGCTTCATGGACAAAAGAAGGTGATTAACTGCAAAGTTCAACTCTCTTCTGAGGAATTCATAGCACAACAATTAAGAGTATAGATGTAAATCCAGCCTGGATGTATTAAAATCCCCAATTCTGACACATTAATTAAAGTATTGTAACTTTCTGTGCCTAGATTTTCTTATCAGAAAATGGGACTGGTATTATTAATACTGTGTTGTTGGGACAGTAGTGAGGATTGAATGAGTTAATATTGGAAGACGCTTAGCACATATTAGTTACATATAAGAAATAAAGTTAAGAAATACACCAACTAATGTGATTGGATCATTTCTGAGGAAGAGTAGATTAATAGGTATTTCTATGTATCTACCTCCCGCTTCCAAATCCTACCATCTACCATTTCCTTTAGTAGCATTTTTTAAGTCTGATTTTCTTAATAAGTATACTTTCAATTGAATCACTAGTGAGGAAGGCAAAGCAATGATGGTTAAATGAGGAAAAGACAAACAACAGATGGTAGGAAGAATGCAACAGGAAATTAGAGTACAAAGTTGATAGAATATAGTTATTTAGGGAAGGATTGGGAAAAAAACTAAGTGAAGTTCTGTTTGTAGAGAAACAATGTAAGAAGATGTAATGTCTGGACTGATTTAGCTGTACTTTCAATCTTTGCTATAACCTTTTATTATTTTTTCATATGAAAACCCTGAGGCTAAAAGAAAAATTAACGTAAAGTCTAGGACTCAGACTACATTAAATGATTATAATATTAGAAAAAAAATAGGATTTTAACACAGTTTGCCATAGGAAAAGATAGTACTTAATAACCCTACAGAAAGTCATTAGTGGTTTGGATATATTATAGCTATTGATGGGTAGAAGAGACTTATAAAATTATAATGTAAGAATACATGAACTAATACTTGTGGTTTTTTAATCAACTATGAAATGAGTTCCCTCAGACATCTATCTTTGTTGTTTTCACCAAATATTGAGAAGCACACACATCATGCAGAGGTCAGGCAGGCACTAGACCCACAAATGAAAGAGGAAAGAGCAATATAGACTTTCAACTTAAAATTTTAAAAAGCAAAGGTTATTGAACAACGTTATCACATAAGAACAGAAATTTCATTGAAAATTCTTGCAGTTTTGAAGATGCTAGCCATTTAAGACATAATTTTTCTTATGAGTTACTTTGCCAAGGATTTATTTTTTTGCCAGAGTCTCACAAACAACAAGACACTTCACTTACATTTATATTTAATCTACGATTGGGTCTGGAATGCTCAGCAAGAGTTATAGGTAACTCCTAAAGACAGTAAAGAAACAAGATGTTGAGAATGTAACCTGCTTTTTCTACCTTCAGACATGTCTGTAGTTCAACTTGTCTCCTGCTAGATGAAGCATAAACCCAGAGAGAAAAGCTGCTCTTGAACCTCCACATCAGCATCACTCAGAAGATGCCTTGGAGAAAATAATGTGCTCTTTGGGCAACAGATGTGTCCACTTTTACCTTCTGACTTACAAAAAACACAGGTAAGCATGTCCTGCTGCCCAACACCATCCCACGTTCAAAGACACAATGATTGTATTGCATCAAACAGAAGGTTTAACTAAAATGTTGTTGAAAGAGACCTTACAGTGTAAATCTATAATATCCAGATATAAATACTCATCCAATAGCACTTAATCTCAACTCTGATGATAAAACAAATAGGTCCTATTTTTGTGGTGCATGAAACAGTCTGCTCCAGGTTTACATCTGGATACCACATGATTACTAAGCTCACTGTATTTATTTTACATAAAAGGTAATGGTGGGCATATGAATATATAGTTTGGCAGGGGGTGGAGATTTTGCCCTTTAAAATTATGATATCTGAGAACTCTTCTACCCTACAGGCATGTTTTCATTCAGTAACCAAAAATGTCAGCCTAATGAACTGTGGAGAAGTCCTTTTGCTTAACTTTACTCCCCAAATATATTTGCATGGTGGTGGTTGTAATGTTCCCCAACATTGGCACTTCAGAAGAAAGTATGAAGCTTAATCATTGTGAAGAACGTTCTAACACATCAGGTATGACCCAGGATATTTATTGCCCAAAATACTCCTCAATCAGTCACTCCCATGACAGACTCCTTCACTTCTTTCAGTTTGAAAGGTCAGTGCTCAAAGATCATCAGTTAGAAGAGCCTTCACATATGATGTTGCATGGAAAATTATCCCAAAACCTTTGCTCACTACCTAATACAAGTGCAAGATTCTTATTTAATTTTTTCATAATCAGTTTTTCATTAACTTTTCTTTGTGTGGCAAATGTTATAATTAATTCATTTGTGTATTTATGATCTGTCTTCTTCCAGTAGATTGTGCCATACAAGCAAGGAATTATTTTATTCATTGCTCTCCCCTCAATACTTTGAACAATATAGTTGTTGTTAGGTGTCCGACTCATAGTGACCCTACATACAACAGGCAAAACAGTATTGTTAGTGCTTCTCTGCTATTCACAGGATTTTCAATGGCTGATTATTTTTTGAGAGTGGGTTGCCAGGTCCTTCTCCCAAGCCTACAGCACCAGTTTTCCCAGGTGGTCTCCCAGTACGAACCAGGCCCGACCCTGCTTAGTTTCTGAGATCTGATGGGATTGGACACCACAGTGGTACTGGCTATAGTAGATTCCCCAAAATATATTAGAATGAACAAAAAATGAGTGAGGAGAAGACGTTGATTCTTTCTTTTTCAGTCATTATCCAAATAAACTATCATCACTAGCATAAAGCAGTGCTCTCTGTGGTATTAACCTCTGTGCACGCATATTGGTAAGAAATTTGGTCTTGGGGAAAGGTGGAGTCAGAAGTCAAATCAAAGTTCCACTAAGCTCAAACATTAAGAGAATGAAACTGCATTGCTTAAAGAGTGAACACAGTCAAATTTGACCCTTATACAATCATTTCTCCTAAGTTTTAAATTTATTGCCCATATTAATATAGTTAAAAATATATCATTATTAAATGAATTAATTTTTATATATTATTATTATTTCAGAGTTTCAATGATATGTGTCCTTTTAAGTGGAAAATGGTTTAACAATTTGAACTGAACAAGACTCTTGAATGAATATATAGAAATATATATGCATATGTAATAATATTGTGAAAATATATCAAGTGAACCATAATTATAATTCCATAAATTTAGGAAAAAAATAATCTAATATGTACAATAAAGTTCTGATTATTAACCCACCTGTTAAAAAAGTTAGCCTAAGTACAACTCAGTATGTATAGAGGCAAATATACTTTTTAATATTCAAAAAGAGACTTTCACTTGGACCT
>VMDO01039028.1:0-13009 GCA_007922755.1 Pedetes capensis
ATGAACAATTTAGTCTCAATTTACATTTTACATTTTCCCTAACAGATCTCTTATTTCCTTATCTATAGCCTCCATACTTACTCAGAGAATAATAGGTGACTAATGTTAATTGATTGAATGGATATTTATAAAATTACTTATAGTAAAAGTTTGAAATATGATTATAGTGACAATGTAAAGATCACTAATACTTTATACTCTTCTTAAATTAAATATTTTCCAAATCATAAAACAGTATGTTTTGATTAATAGTTACACTTCTAAATTATTATAAATCAAAGGTGTTTGGACATCAAAGAAATTTATTTTTTGATAACCTAATTATACTTGGGGGCTGGGATTTAGCTCAGTTGGTAGAACATTGCGCTGCAGTCTCTGAGGTCCTGAATTCAATTCCCAGCACTGCAAAAATGGGAGAAGGACCTGGCAATCCACTCCCAAGGCAATCCTGGAACAGTCAGCCATTGAAAACCCTATGAGGGTCGCTATGAGTCAGATACCGAATCGATGGCACCTAACAACAACAACAAAAATTATACTTGATATGTAGAGATAAAAATGTGTCCACATAAAATTAAATATATATTTCTAGCAAATAAGTTACAGTTCTATAATTCACCAAAGACCTGTGAATACAGAGAATTGTAGTTTTAAAATTCTACTAGAGTATTTCCAGAAGGATTCTCTAGACCACAGACTCCCCATGGTACAGGGAGGACAGCAGTAGAAGAAAACTTAAAAGGAAGGAATGTGACACAGTAGAACTCAACATAGGTCTATATTGAACAACAGGAATATATTGTGTTCATTTTTAAATTTCTGAATCTAGTAGATTTTTGGAAAGGAAAATAGCACATTTGCATATTCTGTTGAATGAATAAAATAAGACCTTATTATGGATATATTAACACTATTAACATTTAGGAATGGTACAATGTTTGACCATTTGAAATCTACTCAGTGCCTTAAACAATGCTGAAATAAGGATCACACATATTTGTAAATAAGAATTGAGTTTTCTAGATTATTTTGACACTTAATTTTCATTAAAAACTTAGTTCAATTATTAGTTCTTATTAAATGCAATCAAACTGTGTTCCAATTACATTAAGATAAAGGGAATTAGTTATTCAACATTGATTGGCTTTTCTTGGTAATATTTTATAATTCTTGCAGTTTTTTTCTATCATAGAAAAACCATAGTCTTATTCATTGATAATACTGTCACTTTTAAAGAATTACAAAATTTATCCCTTCAAGAAAAAATTTCATTTCTTAGGAATTCTTGGTAGTTCCATTATCTTTGTAAATCAATTAGCTTTTACCTTTGGATTTCATTTCCTACATTTGGAGTTAAATAACAAATGCTAGTATCTGTACATGTTTGTTAGAACAAACACAGCTATATTATAAACTGTAATATATTATACAGAAATCTTAAATTCCTATCTATTGTTAATGGAATCTTGCTTAATTTTATTTGTTGTTGTTATTGTTGTTAGGTGCTATCCTGTCGGGTCTCAGTCATAGTGACCCTATCTAAAACAGAATGAAATACTCCCTGACACTGGGCCATGCCTGGCACTATGTCAGTGCTTCTCTGCTATTCACAGGGTTTTCAATGGGTAATTGTTTCAGAATTGTTTTGAGAGTGGATTACCACAGCCTTCTCCCATTTTTGTGGTGCTGAGTACCAAACCAGGGCCTCAGAGAGCTCACAGCAGGACTTTAACAACTGAACTAAACCCCAATCCCTTATTTTATTTCAGTAATTCTTTTAAAACATTTTAATGGATTCACATGAGCAACTAAGACTGGATATAATTTCCATAATCACCAGCCAGAGAATTTTTCTTTTTTAAAACACAGAAAAGCTCAGTGATTCAAAACTTGCTTAAAAATTCAATCAGATGGCTAGTAAGAGTGTTTAATGTATTTTACTAAAATTTTGAGTCTGTGTTTAGAGACATTAAAAATATACAGACTATCTGATAGAGTGATCCCACTGAATTAATGAATGTCTTGTGGTAAATAAAAAGAACTCAAGTTTGCCGGGAGCAGTGGCAAATGCCTGTAATCCCAGCGGTTTGGGAGGCAGAGGCAGGAAGATCTCAAGTTCAAGACCAGAGGCAGTCTGTGTAATTTAGCGAGACCTTGTCTCAAAAAGTAGAAAAAAAAAAATGGGCTGGGGGTACAGCTTAGTGGTCCAGCCCTTGCAGAGCATGCAAGCATGAGGCCCTGGGTTCAACCCCCAGTACCGAAAAAAAAAAAAAAAAAAAAAAACACCTCAAGTTTGAGAGAGAAATCTACCAACGACTTTCTCATTACTGCTCAGGACAAGAGGTAGATAAAATACTCCAGTGTGTACTGTGGGAGAAAATCAGTTGATAAGAACCAAATAATGGGCTTCCACGGCCTTTTCCTTGTAAACACAGCTTGAATCTTTCAGTTTCAGTCATGCAATATGACTGTGACCACTTTAAGACAAAATTAAATGTAATTCTGACCCTTGCTGTGCAGCAAGAGTGCTACTGTGGAGCTCATTTCTCCCTTTCCATGCGTATGTTCCAGGAGCTGGGCAAACATGACAGAAGGAGAATATCATCATTTTGGCCCAGTGCACTAAGAAAAGCTTGAGCCTGTTATTCTACTGTTTAGGAAGAAAGAAATGAATCTCTGTTACTTAGATACAAGAAGACATTTTGTAAATTGGACTGTGATTCTATGGGACTGTAGATGGTTATGAATCACATTACTTCAGGAGTTTAATATTATGGCAAGGATATTTATCATTAAGTTTTCTGTATAATAATGAAAACGTAACTCTTACCAAAGTTATTTGTTCTATTGGTTTAGTGTATCCAACAAAAATATACGTTTGAGTTTTGTTTCACTTGTATTAAATATAATTTAGGTTTGTGTTATATTTTTGAATTATAAATATGCATACATAGCATTTCTTATTTATTCTTACATTAATCTGATATTCACAATAAACCTCAGGCTTATAAGATTGTTTCAGAATATAACTATATTCTTTCATATTAAGAGTAATTTCATAATTAAGTAAAGTCTCTCTTTGGAGGCCAATTCTAAAATGGTATTCTTTAAATTTGTATGAACACGTACATAAGCCCTAATATATCTGTATTCAAACACATATTGAATACCAGTTCAGATAAGGAAGAAATTATTGTCCAAAAGGAGATTTTCAAATTGAAGACACTTATGTTCCTCCAAAAATATGCAGGAGGTCAAATCATATCACACTGCGACATTAGTCAGGCAGCCTGCACAGTTAACGAGAACTTTCAGTTTGACTAATTGTTGGCATTAAGAATGGAGTTTCATCCTCTATTTAGAAAGAAAATGAAAATCTTAGTGCACAAGTAGCTTAGTGTGAATAGTGAGGTCCTGCAAGGACATGGACAGAAGGTGATGAGCAAAAATAGTAGAAAAATATACTAAATAGCTTTATCCCTACAAGCTTATCCCTACCTAGTATAGTACTAGGGACAGGAAGTCAGGGATGTTCTGGATACCGGCTTGATCTAAAAGTGAAGAATGATTATTCCTCATAATGACATCTGTCTTAGGACACAAAGTGATAATTTAAGAACAAACATACATGAATGGTAAGTTTTTAAAAAATTATCTATATACCAAGAATACAAAACTGAGCATATTCCATTTGAGCAGAAAATAATATGGAAAGATATCAATTTATTATTAAGTTTTATTTCATTAAAGGCATTTCTATAGTCAACAATTATATACACTTACATGGATTTTTTTATTCTATAAAATATCCAGTTTTGAATTGTAAATTAATACATAATTTTATATGATATTTAGCTAATAAGACCATTGACAAGAATATCTAGAACAATGAGATGAGATTACATGGAATCATGATGTTAAAATAGCTATTTTTATTTCTAAAAATCAGTTTAAATCTTTCTCACTCAGAATATGCTCCATTTCTAGGCTGAAAAACATAATAGTTTTGTATTTCTGATTCCAAAACAATATGAAGCATAGACATATTTAAACAGAGTATACATGGTTAGTCAATATAATTATCAAGTGGTCCATATGCAGAGTGTTCTGTTGACATTCATAGATATTCATAAATATGTAGTTCCAATTATAAAGAAATAAAAACTAAATTGAACAAATAAGTACATGTGTAGTATTGCTCTAGATAGAGTTTTAGGTACAAGAATAAGAAACCCAGATAAATTACTTAAAAAATCATTTTTTTTCTAATATAAATAGTGCCAATTATCCCCTGCAGTTATAGTTTACCAAACGTAGCCAAAGAATAGAAAAGACGTTTTAGAGTTCTGTATTCCATAGCTATGTTTATTAAATTGACCTCATGGCCTGAAAAGGTTTCTGCTTGTCCCAAGTGCTGAGAGACAGTTCTGTTAACATTTATTGAACCAAAGGCAATGTGGTAGGTGGTAGATGTAATGAAATCAGTAAGTCACCCAGGTTCTCAAAAAGCTCACATTTCCTGTCAAATATCATTGTTGAATTTCCTATGTGAAAAATTTTAAGGGGTAATTGTTGAAAATACAGACTCCTTGGTACTGTCTTTAACATTACTGTTTCATAATCTCTGAGTTGCTGACAGTGCCCATTTTAAAAACAGCATTTGTGTAATTTCTTAGACAGTATAACAACAACTAACAACAACAACAAAGTTTACTTAGAATACTAACTGAGTAATAGGCCCTTTAGCAGAAACTTATTTTTTTAAACACACGGTAATAGGTAATGCTCAGGAAATTACAAGCTTCAGGAAGGAATTGTACCTGAGTCTACAGCAATGAGAAAGACTCAAGCAAGAAAAAACATCAAAGGATGATCTTCACAGGAGGCCACCTATTACGACATATATTGCTAGGCATGGGAAACTTTTTCAGAGTTTTCCAAGCAGATGATTATGCATAAACCAAAGAAAAGAGGTTAGGAAGACAGAGCCACTAGTCCACCCTCATCTACAGTTTCATTTTCCACCATTTCCGTTACCTGAGGCCAATCCAGACTTAAAATATTAAATGGAAAATTCCAGACATAAGCAACTTGCCAGTTTTAGATTGTGTTGCATTCTTCATAATATGATGAAATCTTGTATTGCCTCACTATTGCAGGTGGATGTGAAACATCCCTTTTTCCAGTGTTTCCATGCTGTATATGCTATCTGCCTGCTACTCACTTGGTAGCTATCTCTGTTATTGGATTTACTCAGGTGATATCTCAGTGCTTTTTGCTCAAGTAACCCTTACTTTACTTAACAATGCTATGAAAGCACAGGAACAGTAATGCAAAGAAAGCATTATATCATAAAACCTGGAAGGACGAACACCCTCTGTTACTATGTGGGAACACTACATGACATTTGTTGCTGTTGTTAGGTGCCCTTGAGTTGAGTCAGTATTTGACTCATAGCAACCCTGTATTCAACAGGTGAAACACTATTGCCAGTGATTCTCTGCTGTTCATAGGGTTTCCAATGGCAGACTGATTTTTGGGAGTGGGTTTCCTGGTCAATCTCCCAAGCCTACAGCACCTAGCGTTCCCAGGTGGTATCCCATTCAAATACTAACCAGACCCAACCCTGCTTAGCTTCTGAGATCTGACAAGATTGGATGCCACAGGGTTGTGGCTGCAGGTTACCTGACATTTAGGAAAATAAAATTAGTATGTATAGAGTTTCTTACTCTTTGCTGTTTCAGGACACTGCCAGAGGTTTGGGAACATTTCCTCATAGAGAAAGATAGCAAATTGATTTAGATATACCATAAAGGATGCAGAAAAAAATATTAAGTAGGTGATTGGACTTCAAATAATCAAGACTTTTCGATATTATCTTCAAGAATTTGAATTGTATTCAGTGTTTCATTAGTTTTGGTATCCATGTGCAAATAACATTAATTATTAAAGAAAAAAAAGTCCAGAGCGAGAGAGAGAGCGAGAGAGAGAGCAGTGTTTTAACACTGATGCTGCTCTGTTCTATCCATTCATTTCTATTTCCAAGAATGGCATAGAATTTCCAGTTTGTCCATTCTTTCAAAAACAGAAAAAACTATGGTATAGTCATTGGAATACCTTCAGCTCTAAACAACAGGATATCCTAAAAAAGTAGTATTTAAGCAAGAATAAAATTATTTTTGCTTGCAAATTAGTCTAAGAGATTTCAGTCCTGGGCTAGAATGTCTGATCTGCTCCACCAAATTCATAGAGAGCCAGATTCTGTCTAGCACACTCTTCTGCCATATCTGAGCTATAAGTCTAATTGTCATGGATCACTGGATCAATGTTCAGGCAACAGATGAATTGGCTAATAAATTGGAGGGGAGAGCATTGATACTTAGTAAGTTTATTCAACACTGCCATAGGATTCTACTCTATACGTAAAGGCCTAGATTCTAGGAAGACTATGAAATGAATTTAAAAATTCTTGGTGGCCATTTCCCATTAAATATTTTACTATTATGATTAAAATGTACAATGGGTATTGGAGGAAAAGAGGGATTTTGTATATATTCAATTATTTATGCAACATTTAGTCTATCATATGACTAATGTTATTCCTACTAAAAAACAATGTCAAAATCATCTGTAACCTATAAGCTACCAGGTCATTTGTGAATGTCTTTGGGAGTCATTGGGTATTATTTAGAACAGGGTAAGCTTTTCAGTAGGTGAGGAAAAGATGTGAACATAAACTATATAGGTGGCAAATTGTGTGGACTTAATTGTTACATTTTTTAAAAAATGAGAAGAGAGAAAATTTAAAAACTTACTCTTACTTGCTCAGTTTGTTTTATTTGAGCTTGTTCATTCTGATTAATTCCAAAATGATCACTGTTTTCTGGGGGATGCTGAGTTCATTTTTGCACATATGAATTCATAACTTTGCTTTGGATTGTTGTTGTTGTTTGGTGTCATTGAGTCAGGTCCAACTCATATCAACTCTCTGAGGGTTTTCAATGGCTGATTGTTTTGAGATTGCTTCAGAGTGGATTGACACTTCCTTCTCCCATGGTTTAGATTACTGTAGAAATTCTCACACTGATACCAAATGTAAAGGAGAGATTTGGTATAGAAATATAGATTTAAGAATTATAGCACATTGTGAAAAAATTAACCTTAGAGAAGAAATCATGTAGACTACACATATTATGTGTAGATTAAAAAAAGTGACAAAGGACAATGCTGGCAAAATATGGTTTACTCAAGAGCAGATGAAACAGGTGTAAAACGATACTCATCATTAAAGTAGATAGGTGTGAATTGAAGAAAAACTAAATATTAGGTAGAAGTGCTAAAGATAAATGTACACTGCACTTGTCAAATAGCAGTGAGCCAACTTCATGGAAGGAATTTTCTTATGAGGAAAGCTGGATACTAGTATGCTGGTGAGTGAATAGGGAGTATGCAATAGATTCATGCGATTATTGCAAATTATTATTTTTTGTGTGTGAAAATAGAGTAGGAAGGTTTTAGGCACAGGTAAAGAGTAAAACAAAATCAAAGGAAAATTCTGCCTCACTTGGAATAAATAATAACTTACTGTTGTTGTTGTTGTTGTTGTTGTTGTTAGGTGCTGTCCAGTCGTTATCCAACTCATAGCAACCTTCATAGGGTTTTCAATGGCTGACTGTTTCGGGATTGCCCTGGGAGTGGATTGCCAGGCCCTTCTCCCAATAAGTTACTAGTGAATTAAAAAAGAAACACTATGGATGAAAATTTTGGAGGTGGAGTGTTATGACTAATTAATTAAGGTCTGATGAAGGTGTGCCTGTAGCAATACCACTGCGGTATCTGATCATGTCAGATCTTGGAAACTAAGCAGGGTCGGGTAATGGTTAGTACTTGGATGGGAGACCACCTGGGAACACCAGGTGCTGTAGGCTTGGAAGAAGGACCCAGGAACCCATTCCCAAAAATCAATCTGCCATTGAAAACCCTATGAATAGCCCAGAAGCAGTAACAATACTGTTTCACCTGTTGTATGTTGGGTTGCCGTGAGTCAGATACCAACTTAAAGTCACCTAACAACAACAACGAGGGAAGTGTATAGATTGCTCTTTAAAGGAAGAGTTGGTTTTGGTGGTTTGGAATTGTATAACTTTCAGTTTTTAGAATAGGAATTTACGGAAATCCATTACTTATTAATACACTGTTGATAATTAATTTGTTTACTGTGAATTGAGGTGGAAAATGAAGATGGAAATAATTCAGAGAATTCTGAGTCTTCAACTGAGGAGAAAATAATTTTGCATTGGTGCCAAAAAGCAAAAGGATGTATATTTGTGTATGTGTGTCTCTGTGTGCTTTAAGCTATGCTTAAGGGGTTGGAAGAAATGGCATACATGATACCCACCCAAATATGATTTTGCTAGGCTTGTGTCGTTGACACATAGTGATAAAAAGTGTTTAAGATGATCTCAATGGAGAATTATTCAGTGGATAAGTAACTGGGTCCAAACTAGGGAGGAAAAAGGAGAAGACTAGTTATAACGTAGAGTAACAAGATGGCGTAAATAAGACAATAGTTATTTCCAAGAAATTGAAGGACAGATTTGGCAGAAATGATATTTGTGTGTGTGTGCTAGGGGGATGGTTGAAAACAGGGCCCCATACGTACATCCATGCTAGGCAGGTGCTTTAACTCAGAGCTGCAGACCCAACCTCTTAATATTTTTTATTTTGTGACAAGGTCTCACTATGTTGTGCAGGCTGCCTCTGGCCTTGAAAATTCAATCACCTGCTTTAGTCTCTTGAGTCACTGGTATCAACAGGCCTGCACCTACGTGTCTGACATCAGAAATGAGTTCTGAAAAAAAAAAAAAGAAGAAAGAAAGAAAGAAAAAGAGTTTGTAGTTAAAATGGAGGATGCTATGAATTAGATTTCTGAGTTGATGGTAAAAGTGGCTGGTTGAACTGAAAGGTCTTCTGAACCTTTCAAAGATAGTATTTTTATTGTTGTTGGCTGGATATATACTATTACTTAACATAAATATACTTCACATACAACACAGATAAAGTTTAGATTTTAGCACATAGTCCTTGGAATTAAAATGTATCCTCCATTTCTCTCATTTATTTAATGGTTAAGTATTGAATGGTTGCCTACCATTTTCCTTTTTTTTCCTTTTTGTTATGTCAGATAAGAGTGAAAAGTAATATACATTTCTCAATTTTAATTACCATCATGGGAAAATAGAAGTAATAAAACTTACTCACCTTTGAAAGATTTCTTTCGTAAAGAATGAAAAAACAGTCCCTATCAGACAGTTGTGGAATTTCATAGAAAATATTATAAATAGAAAGAGAAAGAAAAGTCTATTCTCCATTCCCAATTTTAGATAACCAAATACATTGCAGAGTGCAACCAATCTCATTTTTGTATTAGTTGTTGTTGTTGTTAGGTGCCTTTGAGTCGGTATCCGACTCATAGCGACCCTCATAGGGTTTTCAATGGCTGACTGTTTCGGGATTGCCTTGGGAGTGGATTGCCTCGGGAGTGGATTGCCAGGTCCTTCTCCCATTTTTGCAGTGCTGGGAATTGAACTTGGGACCTCAGAGAGTGCAGCGCAGCACTCTACCCACTGAGCTAAATCCCAGCCCCTTTGTATTAGTATTCAGGCTAATTGACAATCATTAAGATACAGAGAAGGGATAATTGTAAATGTTCATATTGGATTCACCTAGAGGTAATAGTGATTCTTCTGAAGTTCCTCATCAAGTAAAGCTTGACGGAAATTTGAGGGGAATTTGTGATCATTCCACGATGTTGTTGTTGTTAGGTGCCATAGAGTCAGTATCTGACTCACAGAGACCCTCATAGGGTTTTCAATGGCTGACTGTTTCGGGATTGCCTTGGGAGTGGATTGCCAGGTCCTTCTCCCATTTTTATGGTGCTGGGAACCGAACTCAGGACCTCAGAGACTGTAGCACAGTGCTCTACCAACTGAGCTAATACCAGCCCCATTCCACGATAGTAACTGTAAATTTTCACACTGCGAAAATATGAAATCCTTTACTGTGCTAAAAAGTCATTTCAATGTCAATGAAAATAAGTACATTGACAGTACTTCTCAAAACAGTTTTCAAGAAATTGAGTATATTGATTGTATGCTTATAGAACACCTGTATCCATGTCAAGATGAAAATAACTTGATTTATTATACTTTTGAATAAGAAAAGATATAAAAGCAAACTTCAGGGATCACCCTAAGTCCATTCAAATAATCAATCAATTAATGGTAGGGACTTATACTTATTTCTAACTTAAGTCAGTTTTGATAAAAGTGTGAAAAATTAAAACAGACATTGATGTCAGGAATTTTAGGGTTTAAGGTGAACTTCAAAAAAAATAGAAAAAGAACAAAAAGCACCAAATATGCCACGTCTGTGAGATATTTGTTGCCAGATATATATGTATGTATGTATGTATGTATATATATGTATATATATGTATGTATGTATGTATGTATATATATATATATAGTTGTTGTTGTTAGGTGCTGTCAAGTCGGTATCCGACTCATAGCAACCCTCATAGGGTTTTCAATGGCTGTTTTGGGATTGCCTTGGGAGTGGGTTGTCAGGCCCTTCTCCCATTTTTGTGGTGCTGGGAATTAAACTTGGGACCTCAGAGACTGCAGTGCAGTGCTCTACCAACTAAGCTAAATCCCAGCCCATATATATACATATGTGTGTGTGTGTGTGTGTGTGTGTGTGTGTGTGTGTGTGTTCCTGATTTTAAATCATAATATGTTATAAAGAATATATATACAAACAGTCTGCAGTCATAGCATCTTAGCTTGGTCCTGGAAGCTAAGAAAGGTCGAACTGGCTAGTCCTTGGTGAGAGACTTCCTGGGAATACCAAGTGCTACAGGCTAGAGAGAAGGACATGGCAATCCACTCCTGAATCAATCAGCCATTGAAACCCTATGAATAGTAGAGAAGCACTGACAATAGTGCTGGGCATGGTACAGTGTTGGAGAGTGCTTAATTCTGTAATACATAGCATTGATATGAGTTGGACCTGGCTTGACAACACCTAAGAAAAGAACATGTATAAATAAGAAAAGACTTTTCCGGTTATACCCTCTAATTTTTTAGATTATTTTTCTAAGACAATATTTCTAAATGAAAATATAGTGTTGTTGTTAGGTGCCATCAAGTCATGTCCGACTCATAGTGACCATATGTACAACGAATGAAACACTCTCTGATTCTGTGTCAGGCACATAATCTTATTTATGTTTAAGCCCGTTGTTGCAGACACTGTGTCAATCCATGTAGTGGAGGGTTTTCATTTGTTTCCTTGACCTGCCACTCTCCCAAACATGATGTCCTTCTCCAGGGATTGGTCCCACCTGACTACATGTCCAAAATATGTAAGACACAGCCTAGCCATACTTGCTTCCATGGAGCACCCTGGTTGAATTTCCTCTAGGACAGATCTGTTGGTTCTTTTGGCAGTTCATAGATACATATTTTCATTTTCCTCTTCATCAACAATAAGTTTCCTAGATTAACTTGGATTTTACTTGAACTTGCTATGCATTTTGGGATTTGAGTTGAGGTTTTTTTATAGACCACATATTACATTAAGTGAAAATTACTCTAATAATCATTCTATTGTTTTGCAGAATTCAGCTGCAATGGAAAAATTTTGATGATATTTTAGAGATCAGTCTAAGCCAATTTCTTCATCTTTAGATTTTAAACTAATAAATTATTTATAAATCACAAAAAAACCCACTATTATTTCCTAGGTTCTAATGTGAAATTCTCATTATAACTAGAGCCTGCTTCTTTGAAATATTGATGAGAAAAGAATGAGAGGAGTGGAAAAATGAACTTTGGAGAATGTTCCCTGTTTCCAAGTTGTTTTTTACAGTCAAGGCAATTCACTGGTTTAGCGAAAGGTATTTAGTATGCACTTCATGATTGTCTAACAAGATCATGAGGTGATATTTTACTTATTAGTAGAATGAAAAGGAGAATTCAGTCATACTTTACAGATGTTGCAAATGGAAGATGTACTAGGTGTAGTTACTCTTGAATTTATGGACATAAGAAGAGGCTGAGATTGGAGGTGGAATTTCAATTCTTTGGAGAAGAGGGTTATATTTTTTGATGAATACCATATGAATGGTATTCATTTGATGAATACCATGCCTTTTATTCATGTAGCTTACACTTCTTATTCTCGCTCTAACCCTCTGTTTTGTGTTGTGCTGGAAACAGGAGAAAATACTGGTGGTTTATAGGTACAAAATCTGTGTTCTCACCATGTGACTATGGTAAAAGCCAGGAGTAGAGAAAACCCCATCTACTGAAGTGGCAGTAGTGTTCTTTAAAATGCTTCAATACAGAGTTACTTTCTCCCTAGTAATAAGTGCTTCATTGACACATTTAAGTGGACAAGTTATTCTAAGGTATCATGTTTGGCAGAAGGCAAATATAATAAGAATAAAATATAATAATACATAAAACTAAAAGTATTGACCAGTGGCTTTTAATTACTAGTAAAAGTATACCTAAGTTATACTAAAAGTTATTATGAAATTTTGTGTGGACATCTAAATTTCTACTATTTATGACTTCTTATGGAAATATCTTTGCATAATAAGCAATATGAATTTATTATTATTATTATTATTATTATTATTATTATTATTATTATTATTTTGCGGTACTGGGGGTTGAACCAGGGCCTCACGCATGCATGCTTTGCAAGTGCCGGATCACTGAGCTGTGCCCCCAGCCCTTTTTTTTTTTTTTTTAACTTTTTGAGACAGGGTCTCCCTAAATTACACAGACTGCCTCTGGTCTCAAACTTACAATCCTCCTGCCTCTGCCATCCTCCTGCCTCTGCCTGCCAGCCGCTGGGATTACAGACATGCACCACCGCACCCGGCTTAAAAATTAGTTTTGAAACAATTTTCATGTGTCTTTAAGTTATGGGGTTTTAA
>VMDO01039029.1:0-13007 GCA_007922755.1 Pedetes capensis
TTGAAACATTTACCAAAGAAGATCAAAGAACATAACCTTCAGTATGGATTGCAACTATACATCAACAAAACAGAAATCCTTCCAATTGGGACAGTCTGCAATCTCATGATAAATGGAGAAAAGATTGAGGTTTTCCATGATTTTACTTTACTTGGTTATAATATCAAGACCATTGGAAGCAGCCATCAGGAAATCAGTACACATATTGCTTTGGGGAACTCTGTGGCAAAAGATCTCTTTAAGGTATTGAAAAGATTTCATCTTGAAGACAAAGGTGCGCCTACCTCATGCCATGGTACTTTCAGTTACATCGTATGGTTGTGAAAGCTGGACATTGAACAAGGGAGATGGGAGAGGAATTGATGTTTAAGGATATCATGCCAGAGATGAGTATGGAATATATGACAGAATGCCAAAAGCAACCACAAATCTGTCCTAGAAGTGCTACAATGGTGATCCTTGGAAGTAAGGTTGGCTACACTGCATGTTATGTATTTTAGATGTGTTATCAGGAGAAACTATTCTGTGAAGATGGACATGATGTTTGGGAGAGTGGTAGGTCAACAGAAAAGGAAAAACCCTCCAGTAGGTGTATTGACTCTATGTCTGCAATCACGGGCTTAAACATAATTTACATTATATGCCTGGCACAGAACCTAGAAGTATTTCATTCTGCTGTGTATAGGGTTAATATGACTCAGGTTCGAGTCAAAAGCACTTACCAACAAACAACAAGCAGTCCAGGACTGAGGCTCCCTGGTCAGCTCCTGGTGAGCTCATGACTGAGGCTCTCTGACCAATATCCTACCTCTCTCTTTTCCTTTTCCTCATCCTGTGACTGGCCTTTAGATGTGGAAACCCAAGCCCTAGTTATGAGTCAGGCTTGTACATGACAACTGCCCAGCAGATTTGGCCTGTGAAGAACCCAGCTTCTACAGAAGCATTCTTGTCTGGTTGATTTGGGGAGACAACTCAAATCTGGAGAGAGACCTTTTCCTTGGTGGTCCTAGCCATGTACTACAAACTATATGCCTTATAACTGTAGGGCTGTGTTGTCTCCTGGTTCTGAAGTTCCAAGGTCTGTAAGAGAAGTGTCAGCAGGGCCAGGTTCTCTAGGTGGTGATAGGGGATGGTGTGTTATACGCTTTGTTCCAATTCCTTAATTTGTTGGCTCATGGCTGCAGACCTCTGGTCAGCTTCACACTTTTAATCTTGATGCTTGAGTGTGTGCCTAAATCCTCTAATCTTGACTTGTGTCATTTTGTATCAGCTTTTTTGTTGTTGTTGTATGTATAGTACAGACAAGCTTCTAACTTACTAACTTCCTTCCTTCTCTTTGTTGTTGGAAGTAGAGGTAACTGCCACCACATCAAAGAATGGGTCTGGCGGTGGAGGTCAGGGTGAAGATTAGAGTGATACGGTCGGGGTTTAGGGTTTAATTTAGCATCTTGGTCAGGGTTAGTGTCATGGTATGGTTAGGGTTAGGGTCAGGGTGAAGGTTGCAGTCAGACATTGGGTCTGTGTGTGGGTGAGTGTTGGGGTTAGTGCCTCATGCAAATTAGAATCAACTTGCAGTGTCTGAGGTTAGTAAGTCTAGTTGCACTCTGGAGTATAAATATTCTCCAGGCTCACAACCACCACTGAACAGTGAGCACAGAGTATCCTGTGTGCTGCCCACTGTGGCCCTCCTCGGGACACACCTGGTGAGACATCACAACTTGAGAACACTTGTAGGCAGTGTCCTCAGTGAGGATGTGCTGTTGGAGACAGCACCATGGCTTCAATATAATAGATTTGTGTGAGGCAAAGATTAGGAAGAATGAAGAATTTCCCATCTGCAGATCCGAGTGCCAAAGAAGAAATGCAGTCATGTTCTTTATTTTCTCAGGTAATATTTTAACAAGACTTCTGCTACCAAAATACCCCTTATTCAGCATTTGACCAGTAACCATCATAGCATGCTGAAGTATTTTCTGCAGATTGGGTTTGTTTCTGGTGATAAATTGCAGGACACAGAAAGGAGAAATGTGGAGTCATGTTGTGCAGGGACGGCATGAAGTGCTCAAGGCATGAAGGGCCAGCATCTTGAGGCAAGGTGGGATCTCAGGGAAGGGTCATTGCAGAACTCATTGCTTGCTTTCATTCATGTTTTTTCTTTGTTTCTTCTTCTTTTTTTTGTAAGAATGAAGGTTGAACTCTGGCCCTTGCTGTATGCTAGGCAAATACTATACTACTGAGCTGTGTCCCCCACTTTGTTTTATATTTTTATTTTTTTGAGACAATGTCTCAGTTGCACAGGCTGCCTCTGTCCTGTAAATGAAGAGTCTCCTGCCTATGCTTCCTGAGTCACTGGGATTATAGGTGTGTGCCATGGTGCCCATCTCATGTTTCTTGTTGTTGTTGTTGTTGTTAGGTGCCGTCAAGTCAGTATCCGACTCATAGTGACCCTCTGTACAACAGGGGAAACACTATTGTCAGTGCTTCTCTGCTGTTCATAGGGTTTTCAATGGCAGGTTGATTTTTGGGAGGAGGTTGCCAGGTCCTTCTCCCAAGCCTACAACATCTGTTGTTCCCAGGCGGTCTCCCATCCAGGTGCTAACCAGGCCCGACCCTGCTTAGCTTCCAAGATCTTATGGGATTGGATGCCACAGGGCTACAGCTGCAGGCCATGTTTCTTATAGTGTGAAAATACTTGAAAAATATTGAAACCTGGTGCATAGAACTTTAAGTATAAACACTGTACTTATGTCTGTTAAAGAAGACCTTTATGGGTATGGGGTATAGTGTGGAGCGTTGCCCTGCCACTGTACTCACTCCAGCCATGATTGGGAATCAGCAGCCAAAGACCTGTCATCTGTTGAGGTGGAGCTGGGCACCCAGGATCTACGCCACCCAGAAAGGAGGCGTATGCCCATGGCTGCTCTGAGAAGCCTTGAGAAAGGCAGGCTCAGAGGCTTCTGCCCACTGCAGGTCCTTGCTTCTTTTCTTCCCAATGAAGACTCCGAGTGCTCTGCTCCAATACTCTTTATTTCTTCCTTGTCTATCCTAGTCGATGGAATGGACCAAGACTGCTCTGTGTACCACACTTATATACTCTTTTGGGGCTCGCTGGGGACCAATCAGAGGCAGTCACCACATACGGGTTTCAGCCAATCAGAAGGGATATTCAAATTTGGTTTTGTAAAAGTAGCCAATCAGGGGTGGTTCCCAAACAGTCCAATCAAGAGCCCTTTGGGTGTTTGGAAACAGCCAATTGGTGTCAAGGGATCCGACACAAGAGAATAGATGCCAGTGCCATCTTGGAGAGCTCAATGACCCTGAGTTCCCAGATGTAGAGCAAAGGTGACTGCGTGGGGAACAAGCCTCAGTCCTCTAAGGAGCCTAATAGGCTTCAGGGCAAGCTGCCTCTCTATCAGTGCCCTACAGTGTAGCACAATGGTAGAGTGCTTAGTAGGACCTCAGTCTGATTCCAAGTTGTGGAAGAAATATAAACAAAATAATACAAAACACTGACTTAGGAATTCTGCCATTATAAAATAACTATTTTTTTCCTTCAATATTGAGGGAGAGGTGAACCCAGGAATTTGTGTATGCTAGGCAAGTTGTTCACCAGTGAGCTGTAGCCCTAGTCCCTTTTTAGTATTTTTTGTTTGAGGCAGGTATCACCAAGTTGTGCAGTCTGCTTCTGGACTTCAACTTGTAATCTTTCTGCTTCAGCCTCTCCAGTTACAGACAGGCACCACAGGACTTGCTTAAAGTACCTACTTCTGTCAACCAATAGTGACCCAGAAAAGGATGTGAGGAAGACTTAAGACATATTAACTAAATGCACTGGATTGTTCTAGACATCACCTCCTTAGGTTCTGAGAACTGTCAGGATCAGAAGCCACTGTCCTACCACAAAATGCTGGAAAGCTGGAGTACACTATCCAGAATCCTCAGGGTCGCATCTCCCAGGAACCAATGAGATGAGGGCTCTGAGGGCAGAAAGGTGAACTTCAGTACACAGAATCCTTGGGGCTATAGCTCCCAAGAGCCCCTGAAGCAAGGGCTCTGTGGGCTGAAGCTGGATTCTGTACTATTCAGAATCCTCTAGGCCATGGCTCCCAAGAGCCCCTGCTGTGAGGGATTGGTGGGCAGAATGCTGGACTAAACCACCCAGAATCCTGCAGGCAGCAGCTCCCAGGAGACTGTGGCAAGGGATCTGAGGGTGGAAGCTGGACTATACTACCCCAAATCTTCAGGGCCACAGCTCCCAGGAGGCCCTGCAGTGAGGGCTCTAAAGGTGGAAAGGTAGAGTTCACTACCGTAATCTGTGGGGACTGCAACTTCCAGCAACCCCTGCAACTTGGGCTCTGTGGGCAGAAGTTGGACTACAATACCCAAAATCCTTGGGACCACATCTCCCAGGGGCCCCTGTGGTAATGGCTCTGTGGAGGGAAGTCTGGACTCTTGTAACCAGTGATCAAAGCCATACCACAAAGGAGCAAAAAGCCAATTGAAAGGGAGTGTTTATTAAGCCAGTGGCCACTGAGGACTAACATCTCTCTCAAACTGTGGTCCTGAGGAACAGTTGTTGGTGTTTATAAAGTCAAAAGCCACATCCTGTGGGGCAGGCTTTACATTTAGGGGCTTTTCCAAGTGCCTGACATGGGTCTGGTAGGTGATCGGAAGCAATAAGCATTTGGTAATAAGCATTAAAAATTAACATGTCACTTATGATGAAAACAAACTATACTCCTGACCTAACCTTTGCAAGTGATAAGTACAGAGACAGTTCAGATTTTCCATTCCCATTAGAGTCCTACCAAGGATGGCATCATTCCTGTTAATTCAGTGACTTTACTTTCCCACTGGTCCTATAGGAAAATTGAATATTTGATTTTAGTCAGGAATAATCTATTTTTGGATTGTCCAGAGTTAGGTTCTGGGTTCTTAATATCACAAGTATGACTTAGTCCATTTTTAAAAAATAAACCTCAGAATACAGTTGAGAAGACAAGGACCAAACATTTAAAAATTGGTCCTTGACATAAACAATGGTCTGGTTAACAAGCAAGTTCTCACTGTTTCCATCTATAATGGTCCATTGATAGGAAACGGGGTGTGGGCTAGGGGAGTGGGTTTTCAATCATAATCCAGGCAGTCAGTTCATCTACTTTTATAGCAGTAGGCATGGGGAGGATAACTCCCCATGCCTACTCCCCTTCCACCTGGGAGTGAGTCCTGAAGATGTGAACTGCTTGATCAACATTTTGCCTTCCTCCTTGAAAGGGAGGAGAGACAGATCTGCAGGGTGTGTGTGGTCTGCGTCATTGTTTCAAAGTCCCACAAGAAGCTCTTGTTGGACTCTGTGAATAGCCTGTAGTGACTTGAGCAAGCTATGGTTATGGAAATCAGCCAGAGGGACCTCTCCAATTTTAGGGAGCAGCAGGGGTGGCTTCCTGAACATGAATTAATATGGGGTAAAATGCTTCTTATAGGGGGTACAATGAGTTCTGAGTAAGGCAAAAGGGAGCTAGTTGGCCCAGTTTTTACTGATCTCCAAAATAAATTTAGTTAAAGTCTCCTTCAGGGCCCAATTCTTGCATTTGCCTTGCCACAAGCTCTGGGGATGATATGTACAATGGAGCTTTCAGTTAATATCAAGAGTTTTAGCCAAGGCCCGGGAGACCTGTTCAGTGAAGGCAGGTCCACTGTCTGACCCAAGTGGCAGGCTGAATCAGGGAATAATTTCATGATGAAGTTTATTATACCTATCACAGCTGTCTCTAATTGGGTCAGATTAGCCTCTACCCAGTCTGAGAAAGTATTCACAAATATTAAAAATTAAAAGATATTTATATCTCCCTGCTAGGCACCTTCAGTAAAATCTAATTCCTGTGTTCCCCAGGGGTGGACCCCCATCAGTGAACTCCCATGGGTGTCCATCACTGCCTTCCCTGGTTAACTTGAGCACGGGACCACAGCTGGATGTGACACCCAAAACCAAATGAGATACATTTGGAGTGTAATATCTGTCCCTGAGTAATTCAGCTAGTTTAGATTGGCCCAAATGGGTTGCTTGGTATAGTCTGTAAATCAAAACCTTTCCTAGTGCCTCTGGGACCAGCATGTAGTCATCTGGCAAGATCCACCAACCTGAACTGTCCTTAGTAGCCCATTTCTCCCGTAGGGCATTCTCTTCTGGCTGATAGACTTTTCAGGCAAAGTGTGTTCAGGCAATATGAGTAAATGAATTCCCAATGCTCTTATTGCTACTTGGTGGGCTTCCTGGTCTGCCAAATGGTTTCCTCTTGCCTCTGCATCCTCACCAGTTTGATGGCCTTTGCAATGGACTATTGCCACCTCTTTGGGTAGGCAGATAGCTTCTAAAAGGGCTAGAATTTCTTCTTTATTTGTATTGTCCTTGCTGGCTCATGTAAATAGTCCTCTTTCCTAATAAGTTGCCTCATGCACATGGACTGTGGAAAAGTCATACCAGCTGTCAGTGAAAATAGTTATTCCTTTGTTTTTCCCCATTTTAGAGCCTCTGTCAATGCTATTAATTCTTCCTCCTGGGCAGAGGTCCCCTGGGGTAAGGGGCTGGACCACATTATTTCCTCTAGAGAAACCATTGCTGCCCAACCCCATACTTTATGCCTTGTAGGACAAAGCTGCTCCCATCTATGAACAATCCCTTTTCTGGGGCAGAAAGGGGGACATCACTCAGATTCAGCCTTGCATCTTGGATTATGTGTAGACAGTCATGGATCAGTGTCTCTTGGTCCCCATCTGGCAGCAGGGTGGTGGGTGGGGTTTAAAGCTAGAGTCTTCAATAACTGGATATGTGCCTGGTCTAATAGTAAGGCTTGGTACTGTGTGAGTGAACCATTAGGGATCCATTGGTCTGATACTCCCTGAAGGAGCATTTCCATCATGTGTTGTCGTATAAGAAACAGTTCCTGGCCCATTGGATATGGGGCTGGTCTAATAGTAAGGCTTGGTACTGTGTGAGTCAACAATTAGAGATCCATTGGTCTGATACTCCCTGAAGGAGTGTTTCCATCATGTGTTGTCGTATAAGAAACAGTTCCTGGCCCAAAGTTAGCTTGTCAGCTTCTCTGACCAAGGTGGTGGCTGCTTCAATAGCCTGAAGGAAGCCAGCCTTCTGACTCTCTGGGTCTAGTTTCTGGGACAAGTATGAACTGCCCTGTTCCAGGGACCCGAGGTTGGGTGAGGATCCCCTTAGCCACTCCCTGTTTTTCACGGATGAATAGGCAAAATGGCTTAGAAGTGTCCAGCCAGGCCAGGGCAGGACCTGATACCAAGGCAGTTTTTAAATCTTCAAAGGCCTGTTTTTCCTTCTCAGTCCAATTTAGAGGTGGGGATCCCCCCTGTGCAGACATATAGGAGCTTTGCTATCTCTGCAAATCCCAGTATCCATAACCAACCATACCCAACAGCCCCCAGAAATTCTCAGACTTGGCGTTTGATGTTGGTGATGGATATCTAGCCTTGCCTCTATGCAGTCTAAAAACATAGCCTTCTGGAACTCACTGCTTTATCGCATACCCCAGGTAGGTAACCCAAGGGAGGACAATTTTGCCTGTCTGGCAAACACCTGGTACCCTAATTCCTAGAGAGTCTCCAGTAGTCCCTCAGTAGCTTCTCTGCAGACCTCTTCCATCTCTGTGACAAAAGGAGGTCATCTACATATTAGAGGAGGGAACACTGAGGATATTTACCCTGGAAACTTACCAGGTCTTGACTACGGGCTTCTCCAAAAAGGGTGGGTAAGTTCTTAAACCCTTGAGGTAACAGAGTCCAAATGGGTTGGCCCAGTGTTCAAGCATGTGGATCAGTGCATTCAAAAGCAAATATAGGCTGGCTGATGGTGGCCATTGGGATGCTGAAAAAAAGCATCCTTCAAGTCCAGGACAGTGTACCAGTGGTGGGAGGGGGATAGAAGCTATCCATAGTCTCTGCCTTCTTATTAACCTTTCTCAGATCCTGAATTGTCTGGTGATCTCTGGCTCCTGGCTTAAACACAGGGAGCAGTGAAACATTTCAGGGTGACTAACATTTGGTGGGAATTCCTCCTTCTGTGAGTATCTTCATGTGGGGGTGATACCCTCCTACGCCTCCTGGAGCATCAGATATTGCAATACATATACAAGAGTGGTGGTCACCAGGACTTGAACAACCACCAGGGCATGATGTCAGGCCAAACCAGGTGAGTTGGTCTCCGCTCCTGCTCCTGGGAATTGTGCCTGAAGCATGTGTAGGTATGGAGTCAATTTTCCCTCTGGAGACTTCTCCTGTGCTATATACTCCTCAAACAAAAGGCTGGTTATCAGAATACAAGCTGGGTAGGGACTGATTGACAAGGCTGCTGCATTCTCTGAAAAGGAAATCCCTGCCTGCATGTTTTGGAGCAAATCCCTGCCAAGCAAGGGACATGGGCAAATAGGAATCACTAAGTAGGAGTGAGTCACTATATTATTTCCCAAAGTAACAGTCCATTGTGATGTCCAATTATAGTTAGCAACCTTGCCAGTTGCCCCTTGAAGAGGGGTGTTTTTGGCCATTATAGTTCCCAGTGGTTGTGTTAAAACTAAGTGTGTGGCCCCTGTGTCTACAAGAAAACTAATTAGTTTGCCCCCTACATGTAAAGTGACCCTGTGCTCCTTGGGGTTCAATGGAATGGAGTCCTGGCCCTATTAATCCTACAGATTTAAGGCCTTTCTTGACTTTCGTTCCTTTAATTTTTCTTTCTGGGCATTCATTCTTTTAATGTTCCTCCTTTTTACAGTAGGCATATGGTTTTTCTCCTAGCAGGGATGTACATCTGGTGTCCCCTGCCATCCCTGAAGCCCTTCTGTGTGGTCCCTTTCCCTTATTTGTAGGGATGCCAAAATTTCCCTCATTACCCATCTATCCTGGGCAGCTTCCAGGGTATCTATATTATCCTAAAACTTTTGTGCAATCTCAAGGAGCTGGATGAGGTTTATTCCCTCAAGTCTTTCAAGGTTTTGAAGTGTTTTTCCCTAAGATGTGTGGCTGACTAACAAAGTCTAACTTTATTGCCCTTTGATTTTCTGGAGCCTCTGGATCAATAGGAGTATAGGTCCTATAATTATAAATATCCTGGAGCCACTCAAGTTAGGAGGTGGGGACCCCTGAGGATCATGAGTAATTGTGGATACCCTAGACAAGTTTGTGGGTTGCCAAGTGGCCCACTTTAACCCAGCCAGAGGTACCAGTGAAAATTGTTCAATGAAATTTGACCCTCTGGGGTATTTAGATCCCATTGGTATCAAGTTTGGGGAATAACTTCTTTAATCCCTCTTTCGTTATCCTCTAACATCTCTCTTCTAGCTCCCAAGATTACCTTTTGGGCCTCTGCCCTAATTCTACTTTCCTCTGCTGTAAAAACAGTGATAAGTAGCTGCTGAAAATCACCCCGTGTAGGGTGCTGGGTTTGTAAAGCAGACTCAATGAGGCTTATAAGAGCCTGTGATTTTTCTGAGAAGGGAGTGGATTTGTTTCTTCCAATTATACAGATCGTTAGTTGAAAATGGAATATACATCAAAAATGGTTGTCCTCCCTTCCCAGTTGGAGGGGCCTCATTCAAGGGCAGTAATGGGTCTGCCATTGAGTGGGGACTCTCACTCTGCATATGGAAGGGGGACACAGGCAGATCCAGTGGAGCAGCATCCAGGGTCTGAGGTGGCAGTGATGGTGGCAGCAACTCGGTGGGCCATGGAGAGTGCCCTGTCTGTGCCTCTTTCCCTGCATCCTTCACTTGTGGCAGCTTGGGGCTGCCATGGAGCATGAGTGCTGGGCCCTGCTTGCAAGCCATGGAGAAGAGGATGCTATACATGCTATCTGTCCTTGCTGGGAGTATTGCAGCAATGCTGGTGGCCTGGTGCAGTTGTTGCTACCTCATGGTTGGTTTTCAGGGTGGCAGCCTCAAGCAAGGGGGAGGGAGTTCCTCTTTCTTGGGGCCAAGTACCAAAGGAGGGGGTCTGTCTGCTACCCCTCTTTTAAAAATTAACATAATGTTAAGCCCATGTGACAAGCACACTTTTTAGCCAAGGGGGGGATTTTGAATTAATCTCAGCCATTGTAATTCAGAGTGTTTGGAGTCTCCCTGGGGAGCTTTGCCTCTTTGGCAGTCAGAAGCGGGGGTATGCTAAGTGGCACAGAAGGCTCTGAGGGTCCCTATCTAAGGTCTGTGCAATGTCTGGAAGAAAGTACAGAGAAGGAGGATGGTGCAGAATGAGAAGAAAGAAATCTCAGCAGTTGAGCAGTCCTGAGAGGAACTTTGAAACAATAAGTCAGTGAATATCTTAGGGAGGGCCACACTGTCCTCATCCATACCCTGTCCTGGTCCTCACTGTCTTGGTCCACACACTGTACTGGTCCACACTGTCTTGGTCCACACACTGTCCTGGTCCACAATGTCCTGATCCACACTGCCCATATCCACACACTGTCCTGGTCCACACTGTCCTGATGCACATTGTCCTGGTCCACACTGTCCTGGTCCACACTGTCCTTGTCCACACACTGCTCTGGCCCACACTGTGCTGATCCACACTTTCCTGGTCCACACTGCCATTATCCATACTGTCTTGATCCACACACTGTCCTGATCCACACACTGTCCTGATCCACACACTATACTGATCCACACACTATCCTGGTCCACACACTATCCTGGTCCATACTTTCCTGTTCCACACTGTGCTGGTCCACACTGTCCTGGTCCACACTGTCCTGGTACACAAACTGTCCTGGCCCACACACTGTCCTGATCCACACTGTCCTGGCCCACACACTGTCCTGGCCCACACACTGTCCTGATCCACACTGTCCTGGTCCACACTGTCCTGGCCCACACACTGTCCTGACCCACACTGTCCTGATCCACATACTGTCTACTTTGTCAGAAAGGTCCTCAGCAGCTTCTCAGAAACACAGCCATACCCACAGTGCTGGTGTTGGGCTTTGCTTCTCAAAACTCAGGCTCCTTGACTGGACTGAGGCTTGCCACACTTTCCTTCAAAGACTATGCTTTGCAGCTGCTTTTCTGCTGCCTCCATATCCCACCCACAGTGCAGCCCCTACACCCAGGTGGCTGGTCAGATGTTGCTGCAGCTCTGCTTGGAGGATTGGCGGGTAGGGCCAGGGTTGGAGGGTTAGGGAAGCGGTTTTCTCAACTCCTTTTCCTCTCTCCTGAACTTCTACTGCCAGTTGTGTTGAAACCAAGGTTTCCTCTCAGGTGCTGGATACCCAGCTCCTGAGTCCATGAGTAAATGGGTGAGTAAATAGGTGGATAAAAAGACAAGTGAGGGCAAAGCAGATTTTCTTAAGGGGAAAGAAGAAAGCCTTTGTCAGGAGAGAGGAGGGGGTCCTGACTGGGTCTTCTATCTCAAATTCCTAGGGATGGGTTAGGAGGGTGTTCTATGTTTCTACCTAGATCCTAATCCATGAGGTGAGGTGAGATGTCCTCTGGGGATGAAAGGCTTACCTACTTTCCTTGAAGCCTGGGTGGTTTCCTCTAAACTTGGGGTACCCTGCCTCAGTGGTTTCCTTTACCCAGGCCTCATTTCCCTAATCTTGTCTAAAATTTGCTAATTCTTGTCAGTGTCAGTGTTAGGCAGGGCCTAGTTACAAATGTTACTGCCAAAAAATTGTGCGATACCTGACTGAAAATTGGTCCTGGGGCCTGGAAACAGCTGACTTTCTTTTCCATCTTCCCACCTAATAGAAACCTCCATGCACTTGCTTCCTACCTATCCTGAAGAGACACATCACTCACCCCATCCACCTCCCAGCAAAGCCTTGTCCCTTCCTCTCCCGCCTCCCCACTCCTCTATTAAAAACAGCCACCGGAGGCTCTCTGTGGTAAGTGTTGGCTTGAGTTTATGGGTTTTCAGCCTTTCACCTGGCAGTCTGAGGTAACTACACCCAGAACGGGAATATGATTTTATTAACTACAGGCGGCAAAGAAAGGCTTCATTCTTGTTCCTGTACAGGTAAGTGGGTTTTTAAGGGGAGAAGGAGGGAAGGGGAGTTTGAGCTCGGGTTAGGGTGATGATGGGTGTCAGGCCTAGGGTTAAGAGAAATGATGGGTGCCAGGGCTACCTGTGTTTAGTGAGATTGCACATGGGTGCCAGGCCCGTCTAGGGTTTAGGGTGATTGTAGATGGGTGTCAGGGCCATCTAGAATTTAGGGTTTGTAGATGGGTGGCAGGCCTAGCTAGTGTTTAGTTAGGGTGATGATGGGTGCCAGGTGGGTGCCAGGGCTAGGGTTTAGTTAGGGTAAGCTTTAGGGTTAGGCCAGGGCTACCTTCAGTTTACAGTGCTTGTAGATGGGTGCCACGAAGCAGTCAGCCATTGAAAACCCTATGAGGGTCACTATGAGTCGGGTACTGACTCAACGGCACCTAACAACAACAAGATGGGTGCCAGGCCTAAGTAGGGTTTAGTTAGGGTGATGAGGGGTTCCAGGCCTAGCTAGGGTTAGTTCGGGTCATGATGGATTCCAGGCCTAGATAGGGTTTAGTGGGATGATGGGTGCCAGGCCTAACTAGGGGTAGTTAGGATGCTAATGGGCAGGTTAGGGTTAGAGATAGGTCAGTGCTAGCTAGGGTTCATGGGGATTGTAAATGGGTGCCAGGGTTAGCTAGGTTAGGGTGATTGTACATGGGTGCCAGGGATAGCTAGGGTATAGGTGATTGTAGATGGGGGCCAGGCATATCTAGGGTTTAGGGTGATTGTTGATGGTTGGCAGGCCTAGCTAGGGTTTAGTTAGGGTGATGATGGGTGCCAGATGAGTGCCTGAGCTAGGGTTTAATTATGGTTAGCGTTAGGGATAGGCCAGACCTAGCACCAGTTTTGGGTGCTTGTAGATGGGTGACAGGCCTAGGTAGGGTTTAGTTAGGGTGCTGATGGGTGCCAGGCCTAGCTCAGTGTTAGCTAGGGTGCTGATTGGTGTCAGGCCTAGCTGGGGTTTA
>VMDO01039030.1:0-12999 GCA_007922755.1 Pedetes capensis
AGGACATCATGTTTGGGAGAGTGGCAGGTCAACACAAAAGAGGAAAACCCTCCACCAGATGGATTGACACAGTGTCTGCAACAATGAGCTTAAACATAAATAAGATCGTTTGCCTGCACACAATCGGCAAGTGTTTCGATCTTCTGTACATATGGTCGCTATGAGTCGGACTTGACTCGACGGCACCTAACAACAACAACAACAAACTCAGCTTATTTTGTGCTCTCCACCCTGTTGTCCACATCTCCATTTCTTGTATCATGTAGATGTTACCTGCCTGTTTCCATGGTAACAAGCTTAACCCACCTACAGATGATCATGTAGGCTGTGCACATGTGGTTTCAGCTTACAACGCCCACCCTGTAAACTATATGACCCCAGGAGACCTGGGGTTTAGGGTCAGTCCTGAGAGGACTCCTTTCCATGGGCTGACCTTGCTATAGCAATACATTTATATTTTACCCAACTCCTGAGTCTCTCAAAGTACTGTCTGTTTTTTCACACTGCTTCATACTCAGCTTGTGTTTAAAAATACCAATCAAGTTCTTCCAGTTATTTCTATTGGTTTAACGAAAAGACTCATTATGAAGGACATTTTTTCTCAGTACTGAAATTGATATAAATCACAAGATAGTTTCATGAGCTTCTATGCAGCATTCACTGTTCATTAGACATTATTGTTAGTTATTTCACTGTTGCTCCCATAACACTTGAGGAAACAAAATTAAAAGAAAGGATTTATTTTAGTTCATGAGTTCAGGGTATTGTTTCTATCATGGCAGGGATTGTGTGGCAGAACAACTTACATCATGGCAGACAGGAAGCAGAGAGGAGCAGTAACAGGAAGGGGCCAAGGCAAGACACAGTGACGAAGAGATCATGCTTACTTGCCTTTCTATCCTCAGTACCTCTACCAGTGTCTGACGCAAATAGTTGTCCATAGAAGGAAGAAATAATAAATGTATGATAAACGTGTTTCCCTGCTCTGCACATCATAGATACAACATCCTGAGGAAGAATAGACAGGAAAATTTGGGTGACTTGGGAAGAAAAGAGCCCTCGCCCTAGGATCTGGTTTTAAGTCCCAACAGTGGACAATCGAGGACTCTGACATAGCTACTAAGAAGACTGCTGTGAAAGCTGCATGTGTAGGGACATTATTTTGATACACATTTTAAATGGAAAGTGTTAAAATATCTATGTCTGGAATTCAATCTATGTGACCATTGTGTTTGACCTTACTTTCTCCTCTGTAATTCTGTGCTTCCTTGAGAGCCTTACAAACTTGAGGGCTTTGTTTGGACATGCCCAGGCAGCTCCTTCATCACTTTTGCTCTATTCAGTGCTCCTGGACCACCTTATAATCTCATTTTACAAAAGGGAAGCTCTTCCAATAGAAGGTTTACCAAAATGTTTCTTTGAATCCTAAACAATGGGATGTCTTCTTTTGACTATTTTGACCTTTGTTTCTGTGACAAGCCCCTAAAACAAGGTGTCCCTTAAAGCCACCTCTCAGTCTCTTTTGCTTCGGGGGAAATTCTTGTGATAGAGAGAGTGCATAAGACAAACAATTGTCCTAGACTTTGAACTGTAGGTGGCATCTTTTGAGCAATGTAACCCTAAGGGGCATAGCATCCATAAACATAGATTGTAAAGACACCCTGGAGCCTCCCTCTAGACACCTGTGCTCACTGTGAAGCCTATACTATCTCCTACCCTGTATCTAAAAAACTGAAAATTTTGCTTCACTTCTATGTTCTGTCCTGAGGTTCTTTTCCACAACTGAGACAAGGTCCCAGCATCTCCACTGAGTGGAGAATCCAAGAAAGGGACTTCCTCAGGGCAAGCGGTAATGTTGGGGTAAAGCACCCCTAAACTAAAAGACAGCCCTAGCCCTTTCAGGTCACAGGAGACTGTTTAACTTTAGGGGAATACTCAAAACGTATGCCACACTTCTTTGCAATACACAAGTCCTTCAGTTTAAGGTATTTTTTTCTGTTTAAATTCCCTTTAACGTTAGGGTTTTAATTTTTACAGTTTGAATGAGAAAGGGGGTAGGCAGGTGTGGGTGACATTTTTAGGAGAAACTGTCGCTTGTCTTGATGGAATCATTTCCAGAGGCAAGACAGGCAACGTGAGACAAGAACAGCTTTTCTGTATTTTGATTTCAAGTGTGTGGCCATGTGTTTTTGTCTTTTGTGTTAGGAGCTTCAGAAAGGCCGATATTTTTGCCCTGTAGTAGTTGAGGTCAGGGTGAGAGGAATTCAAATACCACCACATAAACATGGGTATTTTGGGAACGACATTTATTTTCTCTTCCTTTTGCTACATGACCCTGAGCACAGAGAGATATTCAGTGTGTTGTATACTGTTTGTCCCTTTGAATACAAATGAATTCAATTGAATCATATGGCCTCCTCTAACCTTGTACACATTGCAACAGACATATAGTTCACTGTGTATGTATGTGTGTTTATGGAGCGAAAGGGAGAGAGGGAAGAAATATTCCTTTCTCACTTTTTCTAATAGGTAAATATGGCTACCAAAAGCAATTATAAATTATATATTCAAGGTTATACACATTTGAACATATTTTTTCATACTTAAAGTGTCATATCTGCTGGTGCAACTAATGAACCCAAAAGAGTCAGAGAAAAGGAAAAAAAAAGAGTGATTAATGGTCTTAAAAAGACCTTTGTTTTGTTCATTTAAATATTTGGCTGCTATGGGTCTTTGTCATGGATTTTAAAGATCCTACATTATATAGGCCTGCAGCCATTCCACTGTGGCATCTGATCCCCACAGATCTTGGAAGCTAAGAAAGGTCAGACCTGGCTAGTACTTGGGTAGGAGACCACTTGGGAATCCCAGTTGCTGTAGGCTTGGGACAAAGACCACACAGCCCACTCCCAAAAAACAATAAGCCATTGAAAAGCCCAAGAATAGCAGAGAAGCACTGACAAAATTGTTTTCCTTGCTGTACATAGAGTCACTGTGAGTTAAACACCGACTTGACAGCACCTAATAGCAACAACAACATATAGAGAACTGAATGAAGGTTGATATAACTTTCAGACACAAAGAGTCAGAATGTTGCTGTGCAGAAACCTAATCAATGGTGTTATTAGGCCTTTGTAACTTCTTTATCATGGGAGGAGTTTGGAAGAGTTTGTAGATGGAGGTGAAAGAAGCCATAGAGGGCTTGAGGGTTGTTTTGGTAGTAGTCATGAAGACCAGAATGTTATTGCTGATAGAAATGCACATGCAATTCACAATGGTTTAGAGAAAAATGAGGACTTTATTGGACATTGTACTAGATGCGATTTATGTTATATTCTAGCAAGGAGATTGTCTGCATTTTGTTCATGCTCTAATGGTGTGAGTGAGGCTGAACTTAAAAGTTATGAAAGAACTATCTTGGCAGAGGAAATATGAGGATGAAAAGATATATAGGGGATATGGATTGGTTAATGCTTGCTGTGAGAAAATGGAAGAACAAGATTTGGAAAATGTGCAGTTTAAAAAGGGAAAAAAAGCTGCGGCTTGTCTAAGATTATGGTGGACAGGGCTGGTTTGGGCCAGGGGCCCTTAATTATTACAGTAAGCCAGAGTGAAGGAAAAGCCTTGGCCTTTCCACTGGGACAAAGGAAATTCCCTTTAGGTACAGAATGAGTCAGCCAGACCCCTCCCATCTAAGGCTACTTGGCATGAAAAGGAAATGTCTGAAAAGCTGTCTCCTGGATGCACTCCTGAAAGGATGCAACACAGAGAAATGATATATTGGCCTGGGAATACAGAAGCTGCTGCTAATGCTGTGGTTCAAAAGGGTAAAGTTACCTCTTGAGCTGTCAGCAAAACTTGATGTTATCAAAATTATGCTGGCTTTACAGGCATGCAGAATATTAGAGTTAAGGGGTTGTGTAGACTGCCATAAAAGCTTCAGAAGATAGCCTATGAGTCCAGGCAATGCATACGAGGATTGGGTGCCTTGCAGAAATCCGTTGTAGGGTTGATTTGTGAAGCTTTTGAGATGGAGCTTAAGTAGCAGTGGAGGCCTCAGCATGTTGGAGATGCCAGCATCATGAAATATCTGCCAACAAAGCTACTGGTGTCCCCGTTCTTTTCTTTGGCATGTAAATGCTTACTCTGTGATATTATATGTTGGAAGTAAGTAGGTGGCCTGTTTTTTTCTTTTTTTCTCCCAGGGGCCAAGCTAAGTTTGTCTTAATTCTCAGTTGAGACTTGAACTTGGACTTTTGAGCATGGCTGAGATTTTTAGAATTTGGGGACTCTTGAAATTGGACCAAATGCATTTTGCACTATGTGATGGCCATGAGCTTTGGGAGCCTGGGGCATAGTGGTACTGTTTTTACCTAAATTGTCCCCGAGATCATGTTGTTTGATCCCTTGCTGGAGGCACTGTCCTGGGAGGTTGTGGAACCTTTGGAGATGGATCTTTGGTAGAAGTAATTTCATGGGGACAGGCCTTTGGAAGTTTTTACCCTAGACCAGCATCCCGGGTTTCTCTGTATTCCTGGTCCACATGCAGTGTGCTGTAGGCCCTGTTGCCATCACCACCATGCCTGTCTTGATGCCATCATGGAGTAATTCTCTGTTTGGGTTGGCTCTTATGCGACAGTGGCAACAGCTAACTAATACCATGCCATATTTTTAAAGTCTATTCATTTGTTGATGGACATGTGGACTGACTCCATATCTTTGCAATAGTGAAGAGTGCTGCAAAGAACACAGAGGTGCAGGTGTCTCTATGGTGTGCTGACTTGGATTCCTTTGGGTGCATGTCCAAGAGTGGCATAGGAGGGTCATATGGTAGTTCTGTTTTTAGGTTTATGAGGAAGCTCCATACTGATTCCCATAAAGACTGTCCCAGTTTACAGTCCCACCAACAATGCATAAGAATTCATTTTTCCTCATATTCTTGCAAGAATTTGTTGTTTGTTTTGTTGATGCTAGACTTTTGACTAGGGAGAGACGCAATCTTAGTATGGTTTCGGTTTTCATTTTCCTAATGGATTATGGATTGAAATATGTCATTCCATGTATTCCTGGCTTTTAGGGTTGCTTCTGATAGATTTGCCTTTTTGAGTTGGTATTGAGTTGGTATTTGCCTTTTTGAGTTGAGCTTTTGTTTCTTTGCTTTTTGTTCTTAATATTTTAACTATAAGGTTATGTGGTAAGGGTCTTCTCTGGTTCTGTCTATATAGGGTTCTAAATGCCACTTGCATTTAGGTGTCCATTTTGTCCCTTAGTTTGGGAAATTTTGTGCTATTTCATTGAGTAGATTTTCTATTCCTTTGGATTTAAACTCAGCTCCTTGTTCTATCCTATGGGTTAAGTTTGGCCTCTTCATCAAGTCCCACAGTTCTTGAAAGATGCGATTTTATTCATTATTTTCTTTACTGTGTTAATGTCTGAGTGTAGTATGTCTTCCACTTTGTCTTCCATCCCCAGTGTGCTTTGTTCTGTGTGAACTATTTTGCTGGTGTTACTTTACACTGTGGGTTTTTATTTGATTTATTGTATTTTTTATTTCCAACATTTCTAGTTTTTTCATAATTTCAATTTTCTTGCTAAATTTCTCATCTAGAACTTGGGTTGGCTTTCTTGATTTACTTGCTTATTTGAATCTTTTTGAAGTCATTGATCATTTTTATAATTAGACTTCTGAATTCTTTGTCCAGCATTTCAGCTGTTTGAGTATCTCTTGTTTTGTTCTGGAATTCTGATCTTTTGGAGGAGCTGTGATATCTGGCTTTTTCATGTTTTCTGTAACTCTTTTCTGTGATTTGCTCATCTGATGGGGTAGAAGTTTCTTCAGGATTTATTTGAAAACTTTTTTTTTGTAGTCTTCTCTTGAGTGCTCAGTTTCTAAGGGCTCCTTTGGAGACTGGAGACCAAATATCTGTCACAGTAGCAACACCTAGCCAAACCACATACGTGATTAGTGAAGTTAAATTTGTTTTATGCTAACTAGTATATTCCCAATGGATGTAGGAAGGAGGATGCCTCAATAATGTAATCTTAATGATGGGATGAAAAGTGTTAAGGGTAGAGGTAAGAGTTGTAGAGGAGTAAAATGACAGAATACAGCAGAGAAAAGGGAGGAAGAAATATGCAGTTGGGTTGAGTGAGAGGAAGGGGCTAAGTTGATGAAGAATAGAGAAGATTGTTAGGGAGGGAGGGTGGAGAGAGCAAGCGGTTTTTAATCTTCTCTTGCTCAATAAAGCAAAAAGGTAATGAATAAAATTAAAGTTAGGACCTGAATCATGTTTGATAGCATTGAAACTTGTTTGAAAAAATAAAATAAAATACTAAGGACAAGTATTAGAGCAAGTGCTGGAGGAGTCCTTCAGTGTTGTATTATGTCAGAGTCTCCTGCTAGCTGCATTGTCCAGGCCCTGAGTCTTGTTCAGTGGCTTAGCTGTATGGAAGACTTTCTATCTGTGCCAAAGGAGAAGCAATGAGTCCTGGTACCACAGATCTTCCAGGTATGGTGTCTCACAGTGTTCGATTTGCAATTGAGTTGGTGGGGAAGTTTGCATGTCTAGAGGTCCCTGGCTATTACTTACTCATCTCATGTGGGTCCATGGCAGGCCAGGCTATTTATGTCATTTTTGGGATTCTGGCTGTGGCTCTGGAGCCTGAAAAGGCACTGCTACTCCTCTCACTGCCACCAGTTCAGCAGGCAAGAGACTGTTTTTGGTTATCTCGCAGTTCTGTAGTTGCACAGAGCATCTGTCTCAGACCCAGGTGATGTGGTGATGTCTTCCCAGGGTCCCCGGTCAGTGATCTGTCTTCTGTTTACTACCTGACAGTTTAGCAGGTGAGGGGCATCAGGCTGACCTTCCAAGTGGGCCTTTTCCTCCATCACCAGGACACCACACGGCTCAGGCTGGTCCTGCTCACTCCTCCTTGCATGAATAGTCTGTTATCTGCATATTGAGGCTGTCCTGCCACCTCCTTTGTGATTTTGGTGTTTATACTAAGGATCTGTGATTGCAAAAAAGTCTCTTCTTTCCCCTCCTGCCTCTTTTGTTTCACTGTGTCATGTGGAGGCTGCTTCTAATCTACCCTCTTCACCATGGAAGATTCTTCCTCTCACCTTTTAGTATATTTTAGCCTTCTATTTGGCTACCGGGCTGGGATTTAGCTCAGTTGGTAGGGCACTGCGCTGCAGTCTCTGAGGTCCCGAGTTCAATTCCCAGCACCACAAAAATGGGAGAAGGGCCTGGCAATCCACTCCCAAGGCAATCCTGAAACAGTCAGCCATTGAAAACCCTATAAGGGTCGACTCGACGGCACCTAACAACAACAACAACATTTGGCTACCAATCAGCTTTTGTTGTCTGTTCTGGGGAGTTGAACCCAGGGCCTTGCACATGCCAGGCAAGGGCTCTTTCACTGAACTATACCCCCAGTCCTTTACTATTTTTTATTTTGAGACAGGATCTGGCCTCAAACTTGCAATCCTCTTGCCTCAGCCTTCTGAATCACTCCAGGAAGAATCATTCCAGGAAGGCAGCCATGAACCTGGACTCTAATTAGCTGCTGATTTCCTAAGAATCCATCAGACCCACTGAACCCTAAATCAAAGTCTCTTGGAATTCTCTTTTACTGCAAATTTCCTTTGGACTGGTGTCTCTATTTCAGTAACTTTTTCTTTTATCATGCCTGAGGTATTATGAGAGTTATCTTTTCACATTTCAGATGCTTGACTAGATTCTGTGGTGTATTTTCTAAATTTATGTTACTTGTTATGCTTTAAAATGTGGTATAGGGTCTCATTCTTTTTAAAAAAATAATAAATTCTACATATCCCTTATTAATATCAGGAATTATAATACCAAGCCAATGATGATGTTAAGTGCTGTTGGCCTGATGGCACTGTCAGCATGACGGGTGTTATAGACCGCCTGCCAGCCCCGTGGGATTGCTTTTGAAAGCTGTCAGGCTGAATGCAGGAAACCATGTTTGCTGCTTGGAATTCCTACAATTGCTGACTGGGCACTGGCAGCATAGTGTGTGTTGGCATTGGCCTTTCCTCCTGGGAACGATGTTTTGAGCATTGCTGCCATTTAAATTCATGAAAAAGAAAGGATTGGTTCCAAGTGGCGTGGTTGGTAGAGGCAGTACAAGTTTATTAGAGAGAATGGGGCTTGCCAGTGGTCCTGAAAGAACTCTTACTTAAGTCTTAAACAATCTTTACTGTTGTGTGAGAGCATGAGGTCCATAGCATCCATTTGATGCTGATAGCACTGCAATAATGAGACAGAGAATGCAGCAACATGCATGCAGAGAGCACGATTTAAGCTACTCATATAGAGCTAAATGTGATGTTGCTAGCAGGATAAAAAAAAGCCAAATATGGATTTTATTACTCTGTTCATACTTAAGCAATTTAATATTGATGGGTTTATATGCTTTTGATAATCTCTATTATATGAAACCTATCATCTTGCCAATGTTGAAAAAAATCTATATTGAGATGCTTTCTTTTGGCACAAGATGGCACTTTAACTTCAGATATCCAGGGTAATCTCAATGAACATTGGACATGGGAAACATGCAGTAGCTCCTCTTCTGAAAGCAGAAACCACATAGACCTAGGAACAGGCGAACAAAAGCAGAGAACAGTTTTGCCGGAGAGAAAGTGCTCGATTTATGATGCACGTGAGGGTGGGTAAGTGTGGGAGTGTGGGGAAATGGTGCCAATAATCTTTCGTCTAATGAGTTTGAAATTAAAAGGTAAGTTAATGTTATGTCTCATGTGAACAAAGAACACCTCTAGAAATATTTTTCACTTTAAAACTTGGGTGGTTCATTATCAATCTCACTTTCTTGAATCATGTCTAAGGTACTTTATTGTGAATCAAAAAGTATTATGTTGGTATTATGTTATCTAATCAGTTAGTTACATAAGTCTTATCATTGCTACTATTGCTTCTATTGTCCTCTCTCTCTCTTCTCTCTATCTCTCTCTCTGTTTCTGTGTGTGTGTGTGTGTCTGTGTCTTTGTGGGTGTCTGTGTGTGTATACATATTGACTTTATATAAAGAATGATAATTCTGGTCCCTAGCTATTTCTTCTGGGAGTTGACTGTTCCCATTTGCATGCATTGTAATGTTTCTGTATCATTGCACCCTGTTACTGCATATTTCCATTGTCTAGTGTTATTTAGACATCCTCATGGGAAAGAGCATCGAGTGGTATGGAATTTAAGATGCATGAGCTTGTCAGACTCTTGCCCTTCTCACTTGCATACATAGCTAAAAGCTTTGTTAGCTCATAGTATTCCTTATTCTTTATTTTGCTGAATGATTTTAGACATGATATTTTAAGTCCTGGGACAAGTTTTTCTTATTCCTATGCTCACCAATAGTACTTACTCCCAAACCATCATAAAGAAGAAGATAGTAGGACCAAAAAAATGAAAAAATGCTAGCATAATTGGAATTTAAAAAATGCCTATTTTACTTCATCATTTTTAAGGAGTACACAAAAGTTTAATAGAAGCACAAATTAGAATTATTTAAGGACATAGAGTAATTACAACAAAACACAGTCTTTATATATTACATAAAGGATTGATGAGTATTTTCATATATATTGTTTCCATTTAAAAAGCGCTAAATCTAAACCAGCTGCTGTGGTACCCACCTATAATCCCAGCTACTTGGGAAGCAAAGCCAGGAGGATCACAAGTTCGAGACCAGAGGTAGTCTGAAAAATTTAGGGAGACCTTGTCTCAAAAAGTAAAAATTTTCTGATGTTGAGCTCAGTGGTAGCATGCTTTGAAACAATGGAAGAGAATTTGGGTTAAAGCCCCTAGTATTGAAAAAAAAAAAGGCTGGGATTTAACTCAGTTGGTAGAGAGCTGCGCTGCGGTCTCTGAGGTCCTGAGTTCAATTCCCAGCACCACAAAAATGGGAGAAGGACCTGGCAATCCACTCCCAAGGCAATCCCGAAATAGTCAGCCATTGAAAACCCTATGAGGGTCGCTATGAGTCGGATACCGACTCGACGGCACCTAACAACAAAAACAACAATTGAAAAAAAATGAATAAATATTAAAAAATAAAATTAAAGTGCTGAATCTATTACTTAACAGATTTGTTATCTTTGTTTTCTTCATTTATAAAACACATACACAATTTCTGTTTACTTTTTTCAGAAGAGTTTCTTATATGTTTTTTTAATTTCACACATACAGTGGTTAGTCCTCAATTGCGAGAACTAAATTCATTCTTGATAACTTAAACAGAAAAGTATTTATGTGATGATATTTGGTATCTCACAGGTTTGTTATGACTAGGGAAGCTACAGGCTAGAGTTTAACTAAGTTGGTAGAGTGCTGCTCTGCACACTCTGAGGCTCTGGGCTCAATCTCCAGCACCACAAAAATGGGAGAGGAACCTGGTAGCCCACTCTTGAAATAATCCTAAAATAATCAGCCACTGAAAACTCTATGAATAGCAGAGAAACACTGACATAGTGCCAGGGATGGCAGTGTTGGGGAGTGTTTCATTCTGTTGTACATAGGGTCTCTATGAGTCAGATTCAACTCAATGGCACCTAACAACAGCAAGGGAAGCTAGGCTTGACTATTCACTGGGGATAAACTCAGCAGCAAGAGTGCTCACCTTGCAACAGGATTTTGCTCCCCATGCTGATCATGACCGCTCGTGGATGTGAACACAGAACCTTCCACCACCCTGCTTTCCAGGATGTGATTTGCCCCCATAGCCATCATCTCAGGCTTTAATATCCACAACACATGAAGTCAAGTAGAGTTGGTAAAACTCAAATCATAGGATTGCATTCTAGCTGCAAGAGATTCTGGGAAATACCACTTCATAAAAGTAGATGCACAATGTCGGACATACCATAGTATGAAGAGATTGCTCATGAGATTTGGGGCAGGTAAGAACTGTTGGTGGCTACAAAAGGTTTTGTTATTCTGTTATTTCCAAAGCAGAGCTCAGAAATGGGAACTTGGAAATTTTGAGGTTCAGTTATAATGCAGAACATCAGTCTGGTTCTGAAATTGTTAATATATTCAAATTTATATTACCTTAATATTTAAATTATCTGCTTTACGATGATTGCTTGGGAAATCTTGGCATTAGCTAAGCTTATTTCTATGTATGAGAAATAGTAATTTTAATATGTGAAATCTCAGATTCATTTTAATAGAGATGTGCTCATTATGTATCCCTGAGGCTAGAAAAATGTTTGGTACAAAGGCAAAATCAGTTGGCTCAAGCTCCAGAAGAAAATAATAATAAAAATAATAGAAACCAAGCCTCTTGCCAAAATGTAGGCCCTGCTATTTCAGAAGGAATTTTAAGGAAACCATCTTTGATTTACTAATAATAGTATCTACCAATAATAATAGATTTTACACAAAAATCTATAGCCTAAAGTCCCACAATTTTTAATTCAAACATTCTCTAGTATTACTTACTAATTTTGATTGATCACATCCAAATCTTAAGTCATTGCAACCTTCTCTCTTGATTTATTTTATTCCCCTGTACAAGATGGTCATTGATGTCTTCCCCTCCCTTCTGGCCTTTGTGAAGTCACATGTTTTCTCTTGCAACAATTCATTTCATGCCTCCTAGCTGCAAGCGAATCTTCACTGTTTCCCAGTGGTGTTTTTCTACGAATACTATAAGGAAAGCTTGGGAATTACTAGGTCTGCCATAATATTTTTATTAAAATTATAGAATTCCATGGATCTATGCCAACATCTTTTGTAGAGACTTCTGATTATTTTTTAAACAGTGGAATTTTGTCATTAGCATGAACCCAATGAAATAAATTTATGCCAATAAGAAATGTTCTAATTTGCAAAGTTGATGAAGATGGAAAGCAACTCAGAATAGATAAAGATTTTACAGATTGGAATCAAGTTTCAGTGCTACTGGAAATCTTTTTTTTTTTTCCTGTCTTCACTCATGTTAATTTTGAGTGATTAAATCTCAATGTCAGATCCAATGACAATCTGAAGATCAGTATCCTTTCATTTGAGTAACTTATCCAAGAAATAAAAGGATTTCTTATCTTCTAGCAAGTGTATTAGTAATATCAGAGAACAATATGATTGAACATATGTGGGTTACTTGCCAATGGACTAATAATGGGTGTGATTAGTCTAGGAGCTTAGAATTTTTGGATTTGTTTCAGATGACCATCTCTGTAGCCTGAGAAAGATATTATGATGACATCTACACCAAGATCACAGAAATGGAATAAATCTTTCTGAAAGAAAGGGCTGCTGTTCAGAACACAGATATGATGAGAACACCACAGTATTGCCCAATGTTCTGCCCTGTAATTTATTCTCATTTTCTAGAGTCTCACATGGGAGAAAGACCTGGCAACCTACTCCAAAAAAACAATCAGGTATTGAAAAACCTATGAATAGCAGAGAAGCACTGGCAATAGTGTTTTCTCTGATGTATGTAGAGTAGGACACCGATTTGAGGGCACCTGACAACAACAAGAGAATCTCACAAGTCTTCTACTAACACATTGCATAGTCTCTGGTGAATCTCAAGTTTCACCAACCAGAGACAACAAATATGATAGCAATGATGCACATTTCAGTGGCTCCAAGATTCTGTCAGTTCAACAAGTAGTTTGTTTTTCATAGTTCTTTGGAATAGAGTTTATAAATACCAGAGAAGCCAATTGGTTAACAGTAATAGAATACCCACTACATGTGAGAGACTATCAGAAGGGAGGACCATCACTGGTACAAGTTGTTGCCATGCTTCTTTAATGCCAAAGTATTCATAAGATTTTTTCAGTACTGGGTGTGTTGAAACCAGTGCCTCACACATGCTAACATGTCTGCAAGTACTCCACCACTGAGCTGCTCTCCTCTCACTTTTTTATTTTATATTTTAAGAAAGGATCTTGCTAAATTACACAGGCTACTTCTAGCCTTAAATTTATAATCTTCCTGCTTCA
>VMDO01039031.1:0-13071 GCA_007922755.1 Pedetes capensis
CCGCCCCCGGCGTCCCTCTGTCCCGGCTCCCTCTGAGGAGTGACGGGCCAAACGCCCAATCAGAGCCGCGGGCCGGGCTCAGCGCAGCCAATGGCGGGGCGGAGGCGGAGCTGGGGAGGGGGCGCGCGGGGGCGGGGAGGGGGCTCGGGGCAGCCCAGCGCTGGGGACGGCGACGCGCGAGGCATGGCGCTGGGGCTGCAGCGCGCCAGGTACTGGGCTTCGGGACGGGCAGGCTGGGAGTGGGGGGCTCTTCTTCCGGGGACCCCTAAGCTTTCCGGGGGGTGTGGGAGCGAGCCTCGGACGTGCCAGGGGGCGCGGTTAGGGACCCGTCCCCGCCGCCCCCTCCACCCTAGGGGACTGCAGGGTGGGGGGCTCCAGAGTTTCCCCGGTTGCCCCGCTCCTCTCCCCCTTGCTAGAAACGGCTTTGGGGGGGCCACCCCCGATTTCTTAATGCCCCAGGTTCGCTTCCTCGTCTAGGGGGCGGTGGGTGTCGGGGTCCGCGCGAAAGTGGGGGTGACTGCGTCTGAACAGCGCCCGGGCTTCCGAGGGAGACCTCCTTCCTCCCTGTCCCCAGCCCTCCGGCCCCCCAGCACCAGAACTGGGGTCATTGTTTGCCATCAGAGCCTCGGGATCCTTAGGGCACCCCCACATATAGAGGGTCCCCGGGGATTCAGCTCCAGAGTTCCAGAAGACAGATCGCCTTTGATGGGCCCCTTCCTGACAGCCTCCCAAACGGTGGGTCCCCCCAGAAAGGTCCCTTTGAGAAGTGCCTGGGACCCTTCCCAGGGGCGTTTTTGTACCCTTTAAAAAAGTACAGTCAGGTCACCCCCTTCAAGAACAGGGCACAGCCTTGACCCACTTTCTGAAGTCTACCCTGTGTCTAAGTCGTGGCCTGTCACCCAGTCCCTGCTCCTGAGGGACAGACCTCATCCAAGCCTTATTTTGGGAAGACCCTCTGGCGGGGGCGCTGTGCCTGACCCAGTGTGAGATCTGCCAGCCGAGCCACAGGGCGTGGCTGTGGTCCGCGTGGGCAGAAGTGGCACCGGTCGCCTCCTGGCAGGTGCAGAGACACTAGGCAGAGGCGACCTGTGTTCTCTGTCCACCCCCAGGGGCTTCTATCTGGCCGGGTTCCCGTGGGACCCCAGAAAATGTGCTGGGTAGTTCCCTGTCCAATCTGAGGCATCTGGCTCGCCTCGCCCCCTTCCCTCCTCCCTGCCTCCGCGGGTCTGATTGGATGTGTCTGCACCCCTATGTTTTTGCCGCCCCCCCTCGGCAGGCTTCCCCTCTCCTATTCTTTTCCAGTCTCTCCCCGTGGACCCACTTGGAGCCTCCATCCCAGCCCTTCTGGACCCACGCTGGCCCCTTCCTCCCAGTGGCCCCTCCTGGCTGGGTGGGGGCACCTCTTGGCTGAGCTGGGATGTCCCCCCTTGACACCCAAGGCCAGGCCTGTCCTCCGGGTCACGTTGTCACCGGGTGCCACCCACTCAATGAATTGCACCCAGATCCCAGATCCCGGCTGCGCCCCAGCCCCTCCCGTGCCCCCAGGATGGCCCTTCGGCCAAAAGGGGCCTGGGCGATGGTGAGGGGGCCCCCTTCCCCCTTCCCCCACTTCCTTCTTCCAGCTCTTTCAGCCACCCCACCTCCTGCGGGGATGTTCTTCCAAAGTCCCTGATGAGCACTCTGTCCTGAGCGCCCACGTGAGGCAGGGGCTCCCCGACAACATAGGACTTCGGGGATGGGCGCCCCACTGTGTCTTTGGGAACAAGCAGAGTCGGGTCCATAAGCCTCCCCCGCTCCCCTGGCCCCAAGTCCTCTCTTATACCCAAACCCTGGCCCTGGCCTCTCCGGCGCCACCTCCAGGCAGTGCCAAAAGGGGTCCCTGCCCAGGTAAAAAGTAAGCCCCCCTCAGCCCCTAAACCTACAGTTTTTGCGAGTGCTCCCCCTGTGCTCAGCTGAGAGTTGGAAGAGAGAGCCCAGAAGGAGCCCCAAATCTGTGGTAGGGGCTCCCAACTTTCATCACACCTTTGCTGTTGGGCGCCCATTTAGGGGACCAGGAAGTAGTGGGCTTCTCTCGTTCCTGGATGGGAGGACACTGTGCCCAGCCCCCACTTCCCAGGCCTCACCCCAGGGCCTCCCAGCCCCACCCCCTGTTCTCGGCTGGAACACGGAGGACGGGTGGCACCGTTCCAGCCGCACGTCCCGAGCGGGGCAGACGGCCAAGGGGCTGGGCCAGGGCTGGGCATGGGGCCAGCTGGGGCGATCGGTGGTAGCGGCAGGGAACCCAGGGAGGGAACGGAGCCTAGGAGGCGAAGAGGAGCAGGACAGGGGTCCCTTGGGTGGGGAGCACACCCACTGAGAAATTCATGGAAGACCGAAGGCCCCGAAAGCCAGGGTTCAGATCCCAGCACACCCATGTCCTGGCTGTGTGGCCTTGGGCCAATAACTGCCTCTCTGAGCCCTGCCTTCACATCCTGGAAAATGGAAGTTGTTCCTTCCCCATCCCCACCCCAGATCCAGATGAGGGGCTGGGGAGGAAACAGTTGTGAGGGGCTGGGGACCCCTGAAGGGTGAGGAGTAAGCTGAGTTGAAGTCAGAGCTCTGGGTGGGATTAATGGACCTGGCTCTGTGAACACCGTGTGGCCTGTGGCGAGGTCCGCTGCCTCCCTGCGCCTGCCTCCTCGTGGGAAAACGGGGAAGGTGGTAACAGGTACCAGGCTGGATTAACAGAAGGCGCTGAGTAGACAGGAGCATCGACCAGGGCGCTGGGATTACCTGCTGCAGGGCTTGGGCTGGGGATGCCGAGGCTCCGAGCCTAAATTTCTACCTTTTTCATTTTTTAGCAGTACTGGGGGTTGAACCCAGGGCCTCACACGTGCTAGGCAAGGGTTCCACCACGGAGCTTTTTAAAATTTTGAAACAGGGTCTTACTACATTGCACATGCTGCCTCTGGCCTCGAACTCACGATCCTCCTGCCTCAGCCTCCCACGTCGCTGAAATGATAGGCGTGCACCACAGCACCCGGCTAGTCTCTGCCTTTTTTTTTTGAAAGGGAGATCACTTCTCCTGCACCCTAGGGTTGTTGTAAGGACCTGACAAAGTCTGTAGTTCCAGGAAGGTATAATACACCTTATTATTCATTATTGTCACCTTATTGTCATTATTACCACCATCACTGTTACTTAGTCCTCCTCCTGTGGTACTGGTGTAAAAGCCTTGCATGTATTTGCACACACACGTAATTCCACACACCACAGGTTACAGCCACCGCCCACAGGTTACTACAGGGCACCAGAGGCCCCTAAGCCCTTCTTCCCTCCTTGATGTGGACAAAGGGGGAATAGTATGTTTATCCTTTACCTTGTTGTTGTTGTTGTTAGGTGCCATCGAGTTGGGTCCAACTCATAGCAACTTTCGTAGGGTTTTCAATGGCTGATTGTTTCAGGATTGCTTCAGGAGTGGATTGTCATGTCCTCCTCCCAGTCATGTCCTTCTCCCATAACCTTTATCTAGCACTAGCCAATTGCCAGGCGCTGCTTCCTAAGCCCCTGACATATATCGACTCATTTCATCTTGAAAATACCCTAAGAAGTGGGTATGATCAGGGAGGTTGTGCAATTTGTCCAAAGTCACACAGCTAATAAGTAACGGAGTTAGGACTGGAACCCTGAAATAGAGAAATTGGCCTCCACTCTGCATAACAGAAAGGCCAGGAACCCAGCGAGAGGCCCACCCTTCCCAGCAGAACATCCGGAGAAGGGCCTGGGGGCTGCAAGGAGGGTCTCTCTGCAGCCACCAGCTGGCTCTCCCCTTGGAGGGGGAAAGTCTACCACCATGAGGAGTGGATTACAGATCCCAGCTGCCTGCGAGGTGGGGCGCCAGCCCCCCCTCCCCATTCCTCTTTCCACTCCCCGTTCCCTCTGTCTGGGCCCCCAGCTCAGTGAGGCCCGCCCACCCCCACCCTCTGGGCAGGAAGACAAACAGGGTTGGAAGAGAACAGGACGGAATGTCCTCTGGACAGGCGGGACCAAGGCTCCCGCCCCCACCAACGAAGAGGGAGGAGTGGGGGCGACACCTCATCTGCTCCGGCCCTCTGGCCAGCCTGGCCCCTTCTGTGCCTCCCACCCGTTCGCACTAGCAGATATTTTCCCCTCTGCAACCAGATGGGAAAGCCTCCTTCCTGCCTGGGGATGGGGTCCATGACACTCCAGGAACGGCCTCTGCCTCTCTGAATTTAGGAAGGGGCAGCCTCCGCTCCGAGAGGTTGGGCTTCCCTGTGTGTGTGTTGGGGGTAGGGGGCAGGGGTCACAAGGAGGAATTAAAGACCGAAGGCTTGGGAGCCCCCCTGCCTGGGTTCAAACCCCAGCTCAGCCAGGTACTGGCTTTGTGACTTCCTGGGCAAAGGACGTCACCTTTCTGAGCGTCAGTTCCCCCTTTGTAAAGTGGAAGTTTAAAACGGCCCCCTCCTGGGGCCCCCCTGAAGATTGAATGTGTACATACAGGCAGTAACCACGCCACAGTGCCAGGCACATAGCCCTTAGCAACCAAGAGCTGTTTATTACAGTGGTGTTTAGCAATATAGATAAAGCTGGGTGCTCTGGTGTGCAATCCCAGCCACTCAGGAGGCTGAGGTGGGAGGATTGCCAGTTTGAGGCCAGAGACAACCTGTGGAACTTAGACGCCATCTCAAAATTAAAAAAATAAAAATAAAAAAATAAAAAAAGATGAAAGAGGGCTGGGGGTGCAGCTCAGTGGAGGGCGCTTGCCTAGCATGTGCAAGGCCCTGGGTTCAACCTCCCAGTTCTAAAGAGGGGGGGGTAGAGAGAGAGGGAGGGAAGATACATGAGACTAATATAATAGTAGACTTAGACCCAGGTCCTTAAAGACAGAGACAATCCAAGAGCTTGGCCTTCAGTGTTTAGGGCCCCACTGCACCTCTCTGCCCCTCAGCTTCCTCTTCTGTGCAGTGGGAATGTTACCAACTTCCTTCTAGCGTTGTCTGAGCATTATGGGTTTCCATGCTCAACACAGAGACAGACACAATAGTAAAACAGCATGTTGTAGTTGTTAGGTGCTGTCAAGTTGGTACCCGACTCATAGCCACCCTACATGCAACAGGCAAAATAGTATTGTTACTGCTTCTCTGCTATTCATAGGGTTTTCAATGGCTGATTGATTTTTGGGAGTGGGCTGCCAGGTCCTTCTCCAAAGCCTACAGCACGTAGTGTTCCCAGGCGGTCTCCCAAGGACTAACCAGGCCTCACCCTGCTTAGTTTCCAAGATCTGACCAGATCGGATGTTACAGTGGTATGGCTGCAGGCTTTAAAACTGCATGTTGTTGCTGTTAGGTGCTGTCGAGTTATGTCTGACTCATAGCAGCTCTCATAGGGTTTTCAATGGCTTATTGTTTTGGGATTGCCTCAGGAGTGGATTGCCCCGTCCTTCTCCCATTTTTGTGGTGCTGGGAATTAAACTGTGACCTCAGAGACTGCAGAGCAGCGCTCTACCAACTGAACTAAATCATAGCATCTCTCATAGGGTTTTCAATGGCTTATTGTTTTGGGATTGCCTCAGGAGTGGATTGCCACGTCCTTCTCCCATTTTTGTGGTGCTGGGAATTAAACTGTGACCTCAGAGACTGCAGAGCAGAGCTCTACCAACTGAACTAAATCCCAGCCCCTTAAAACTGCACAGGTGGTGAATATTTCCTACAAAACAGTTCTCACCTTCCCCTACCCCCACCCCACTCGAGAAACCCAGGTATCTGAAGTGGATCTAAAGGGCAGGGGTGAATAGCTGGCTGTTGGCTGGCCAGTACGCCGGGGCTGGTTTGCTGTGTCACCGGGTGGGGCCCTGCCCCTCTTAGGGCCCCTGGGGGGGCCCTCGTTAGACTTTGAGATGTCTCTGCTCCAAGATTCTGAGAACTCAGCTCAGCCGAGCGGGGAAAAGGACAGGAAAGCGGGTTCTTGGGGCTGAGGGCGGGGCCTGGAAGGCCGCAGCGTCCTCTCCCCGCTGCCTCTCCACCGGCCCCCTCCCGCGGGAGGCCTCCCTGTACCCCCCACCCCCCGGCGCCCCAGCTCCGGAGAAGTCAGAAAGGGGACGCAGCGGCCCAAGGAGCGTCGAGGACTGGGGTGAGGCTCCGGGCAGGCCGCATGGGCTGGGCCCAGGACAGGTAACCCCGGGGCTGGGAGCGGGCCCGGACAGCGCCTCGCGTTCGCCCCCTTCCGCCCTTCCCTCCGTGACCGCTGCCCGCGCGCGCAGGTCGAGCACGGAGCTGCGCAAAGAGAAGTCGCGGGATGCGGCGCGCAGCCGGCGCAGCCAGGAGACCGAGGTGCTGTACCAGCTGGCGCACACGTTGCCCTTCGCGCGCGCCGTCAGCGCCCACCTGGACAAAGCCTCCATCATGCGCCTGACCATCAGCTACCTGCGCATGCAGCGCCTCTGCGCCGCCGGTGAGCCCCGCCCTCGGCACGCCCCTCCCGCCAGGCCCCGCCCCGCGTCCGGGAGCCTTGTTTCAGGGAGCCCCGCCCCTGGGTGACGTACCCAGAGAGGCCCCGCCCCCGGGAAGCACTTTTCAAGGAGCCCCGCCTCCGGATGACGTACCGATGAGGCCCGCCCCCGCAAGACCCCGCCCCCCGGGAAGCACGTTCCAGGGAGCCCACCTCCGGGATGACGTACCCGGCAAGGCCCCGCCCCGGGAAGCAGGTTCCAGGGAGTCCCGCCTCCTGGATGACGTATCCCACCGAGGCCCCGCCCCCGCAGAGTCTTCCCTGAGGAGTCACATCTCCTCAAATCCGCTCTGCTGGGGAAGCCCCGCCTTCTCTAGTGCCGGCCCAATCGTTGCCCACTGTTCTTGGAATTCCCGCACCCTTGGTAGTCTGTCATTCGCGAGATCCCGCCCCTTGGAACGCCCTTGAACAGCCCCGCCCCCTAGACCTGTAAGCGAGACCAGCTGTCTCCCTGAGACCCTGAGCCCTTCAATTTGGGTCCTCGCGGTCCTAGGAGACTTTACCGAATAGGCTTCGTCCCGTTATAATAAATACCCCTGGGAGGCTCCACCGCCCAATTTTTAATTCCTTGAGAGTCCCTCTTCCCCTCTCCCCTCTAGTTCCATTGCTTGTTTCCTTAGCAGCAATCCCTTTGAATTAGAATTCACGTACACACACACGCCCCTCGGAATCCCCGGACCTTGAAAAGATTTTTATTATGGAGGAAGTGGTACTCATCCTCTAGCAGGCTCTGCCCGGAAGAATTCCCTGCCCCATACAATCTTCCTCCTCTGGGAGGCTTTGCTTCTTTATAGTTCTACAGCTGGAAGTCTCTGCGGTTTTTCGAGTTGTCCCCATCTGGAAAGTCCTGCCCTCCAAGAATTCTGGGGGAGAATTCCACCTGCCCCTACCCCCCTGGCCCCTCTGAATTTTCAACCCCTGGGAGTTCAGTCTTCTTAGAATCCCACCCAATCCCTTAGAATTCTGTTCCCCTGAGGGCCCCCTACTTTAGAATCCTGTCCCCCTGGGAAGTTCTGCTTCTGATTCTAAAGCTTGGTGGCTCTGACCTCTTCCTTGGGACTCCAAGCCATTAGGATGTGCCTTGACTCATCTGGGGTATGAAAGACAGAGGCTCATCAAGGTGGGCCAAGGACTGACCAGATCGGTCCCCATCCCCAGGGGAGTGGAGTCAGCTGGGAGCAGGGGGGGAGCCTCTGGATGCCTGCTACCTGAAGGCCCTGGAGGGCTTCGTCATGGTGCTGACCACTGAGGGGGACATGGCCTACCTGTCAGAGAACGTCAGCAAGCACCTGGGCCTCAGCCAGGTGAGCACCCTGCTGGGTCTGGCACTGTGCTGGTGAGGCTGACCGTACCTCGGTGACCAGCACTGCGTAGCTCTGCCTTTGTGGGAATTGTGATGTAGAGGGGAGGTGTCCGCAGACAGGACACAGACTTATAGGGGCTGAGATGGGACAACCTCGGCTGTGACAAATGGGAGGGAGGGGGCCGGGTGCGGTGACGCACGCCTGTCATCCCAGTGGCTGGGGAGGCAGAGGCAGGAGGATTGCAAGTTCCAGACCAGAGGCAGTCTGCGTAACTTAGTGAGACCCTGTTTCAAAAAGTAAAAATAAAATAGGCTGGGGGTGCAGCTCAGTGGTCTAGCACTTGCAAAGCATGCAGGCATGAGGCCCTGGGTTCAACTCCTAGTACCACAAAAAAAAAAAAAAAAAAAAAAAAAAAAAAAAAAAAAAAAAAAAAAAAAAAAAAAAAAAAAAAAAAAAAAAAAAAAAAAAAAAAAAAAAAAAAAAAAAAAGAAAGAAAAGGAAAAGAAAGTAAGTAAGTAAGTAGTGGGAGGGAGGGAGCTGATCCAGCCGGGGAGCGTCCTGGACAAAAGGACATCAGAGCTGAAAGTTGGAGGATTTAACTAGTCAGAGGGGAGTGGAAACTGGTGGGCCAAATGAAGATCTGGAATGTGCACAGGAGAGGGCCCAGAACGTGCTAAGGCCCAAAGAGGTGAGACAAAACAGTGCTCTAGAGAATCAAAATTTATCCTGGCCAGGGACAGAGTGCAGTGGGAGAAACTGAGAGAGAAAAGCCCAGAGAGATCAGCAGGGACCAGGCAAAGCAAGGCCAGATTAGAAGGTTTGTCTCCCGGGCACTAGGGAGCCATGGAAAGTTTTGAACCAGGAGAGAGGTTGTGCCAAGGAGGTAGAACCAGACTCAACATTTTGGAAAGATCCCTCACAGGGATAGAGGAGTGAGTAAGACCAGGAATGAGGAGATCAGCAAGGAGTTGATGCCAGTCTCAGGTGGGCAAAGAGGAGCGGGGCAGGGCCCACAGGGTGAAGACCTAGCATTGAGACATTTAGGAAATGGAACTAGTTTAAATTAGTCCTTACAACAAGCCCCGTGCGAAAATTCCTATTCTTTTGTCTTTCACATAATTGGGTACCATTGGTGACTTCTGTTCCTCTTCCCTGCCTCGTGACCCCACTCTTGTGACCAGTTTTTCTGTTGGCATGAGCTGCTCTGGGGCTCAGAGAAGTGAATGTCCCAAGGCCCCAGAGCTAGCAAGTGGCACAGCCAGCTTCCAAACCCAGCCACAGAGGTGCTGTTGGAGGAGTGAGATGTCATTCTGCCACCACCGGGCGGGGAGCCATGGTGGGTCCCCTTCCATCTGTGTCCCCTCCTCCCAGCACCAGACTCATTTTGGAAGTTGAAACAAGTCGTGGGGTCTTTGGCCTGTCCAAGACGCACGACTCAACTCAGGCCCTTTACATTTGTGCCACCGTGTCCGGGCTGTCCAGCAATTTTTAAAAATGTCACCTCAAAACACTGCCCAGCGCCACTTTCTTTAAAATAGCACCCCATAGCTGGGTGTGGTGGTGCCCGTCTGTAATCTCAGCCATCAGGAGGCTGAGGCAAGAGGATTGACGTGCATTTGAGGCCAGTCTGGGCCACACAGGGCGGCCCTGCTCAAAATAAAATAAATAAAATAAATAAAATAGCATCCCACAATTGCATCACCTGCCCCTGCTTGAATTGTCTTCTTGTAACTTGTGATATTGTTATTATATGTTGTTTTGCTTTTTTTGCTTATTGTCTGCTCCCACCAAACACACACACACACACACACACACACACACACACACACACACACACTCATACTTGCAAGAAAGTTCTGTAGAGACTTGTCTGTGTGGTCACTGATGTGCCTGTATCATTTAGAAGAGAGGCTGGTAAACAGCAGGTGTTGAATAAATGGTTGCAGAATGAATGAATGAATGAATGAATGAGGAGGGGGGTGGAGTAGCCCAGGCTCATGAATTGGGCCAGGGGTGCTGAGGAGGGGAAGGAGGAGACAGGCCAGCGGCCCTGGTAAGTGGGTTCCCCCTCCACAGCTGGCTCTGCCCCTCCCCACAGCTGGAGCTCATCGGACACAGTATCTTTGATTTCATCCATCCCAGTGACCAAGAGGAGCTGCAGGATGCCCTGACCCCCAGGCCGAGTGAGTGCCCTGCAGACCCTGTCCCCCTGCTTACAGAGGAGGAGACTGAGGCTCCCCCCACCTCACACCCCCTCTGGAACATGGCAGCAAAAAAATGAAGAGGAGAAATGGCCGGGCTCTGGGGGACCCTCCTTGGCTCCAGATCCCAATTTCAGAGAGGGCAGCTGGGGACCCTCTAGCAGCCAGGTGCGGGTGTGCACTGGGCCCCCCACAGCGTCCTTGTGACCTACCCCATCCTGGTGCTCCCCAGGCCTGTCCAAGAAAAAGCCAGAGGGCCCCACTGAGCGTTGCTTCTCCTTGCGCATGAAGAGCACCCTGACCAGCCGTGGGCGCACGCTCAACCTCAAGGCGGCCACCTGGAAGGTGGGCGGGGCCTGGCTGGGAAGGCAGGGCCCAGGGGCTGGGGGCTGGAGTCGGGGTCTCCTGGGCCGGGGATCCTGCACGGCTCCCCCAGGCTGGGTCTAAGAGGACCAGAGGTGGTCTGAGAGGTTGGGTGGCCCAGAAGTTGGAGCTAGGGGTCCTCTGTGCCCTGAACTTGGAGTCTTGGTGAGGCTGGAATCTCAGTCATCCGAGCTCCCCTAGCCCACTCTGTCAAGTCTTCTGGGGTTTCTTCTGCCCAGTTCCTGGGGGTGCCTATGGAGAGGCACCTCCCACCCCTACAGGTAGCCCCAGCCCCGACACCCACCCACCACCCTTCCCTGCCTGCAGGTGCTGCACTGCTCCGGACATCTGCGGGCCTACAAGCTCCCAGCACAGACGTCTCCAGCCGGGAGCCCCCGCTCGGAGCCCCCGCTGCAGTGCCTGGTGCTGATCTGTGAAGCCATCCCTCACCCTGGCAGCCTGGAGCCCCCGCTGGGCCGGGGCGCCTTCCTCAGTCGCCACAGCCTGGACATGAAGTTCACCTACTGCGATGAGAGGTGTGTGTGTGGGGGGGGAACCCTACGGCCTACTCAGCTCCCTCACATCCTTTGTGCCCAAGTTCATTTGCTCTGCCTCCACCCCAAGCCCCCCCACCCCATCATCAACTTCAAAAACTACTACTACTACTTCTCCTCCTTCTCCTTCTTTTTCTTCCTCTACTTATCTCTTTCTCCCTCATTCCTCCTCCTCCCCTTTCTCTTACTGTCTGTTTTTCTAGTTGTTGCTTTTTTCTTAAATGAGTCACTTCATGTAGATCAGTTTGAGTGGTGCCTGGCACAAAGGACACACTCAATAAACTGTCGCTATTAATTTTCTTCTATCCTTTCATTTATCTTTTTTCTCTCTCTCTTCCCTCCTTCCCTTCCTCCACCTTCCCTCTATCCTTCACTCTAGAGTTGTGCTCAGAAACAGTATCTGAGCTGGGTGAGGTGGTGCACAACCTTAATCCCAGCAGCTTGGGAGGTGGTGGCAGGAGTATCAAAATTTCAAGGCTAGAGGCAGCCTGTGTAATTTAATGAGACCCTGTCTCAAAATACAAAGTAAAAAATGGGCTAGGGGTGTGGATTTGTTGTTGAGTGCTTGCAAAAAAAGCATGTGTGAGCCCCTGAGTGCAACTCCTTAGCACTGGGGGGAAAAACAAAAACAAAAACAAAACAAAACCCTCTGAGTTCAGAACTGCTTGGGTTTCACTCCTGGCTGGGTCCTTGACCAAACGACTTTACCTCTCTGTGTGCAGTTTTCTTAACCATCCTGGGGAAGACTAATAGCACTCCCATTGCACAGCTGTTCTGAGCATTCTGTGCAGGGCAAGATAAGAAGTGTGTCACTGTCAATCATTTTCTCGTTACTTTTTTCTTTTAAGTCATTCTCTTTCTTTTTTATTATTTCTACTCTTCCTCCTGCTTTGTTCGCTTTTTTTCTTTCTTTCCTCTGCTCTTCCTTTTCTCTCCCCTTGTATTATTAGTCTTTCATATTGTTTTTTTTTAATTTTCTTTCTTTTCTTTCTTTATTTTTTGCCGTGCTGGGGATGGAACGCAGGTCGTCTCACATGCTAGGCAAGAGCTCTTCCACTAAGCTGCATCTCCAGCTCTTGGTTTTTTTGAGATGAGGTGGCACTCTGTAGCCCAGGCTGGCCTTGAAACTGCGACCCTTCTGCCTTAGCCTCGCCATTCTCCGGACTCTTTTTCTATTTCTTACTCTCTCCCTTCCTTTTTGTTACACCCCTGTTTCTCATCTTGCTAGCTTTGTCCCTGTGTCCCTTCCCTCCACCCTGGCCCTGACAAAGTCTCCTCCACTACACTCCAGAATCGCAGAGGTTGCTGGCTACAGCCCTGACGACCTGATTGGCTGTTCCGCCTACGAGTACATCCACGCGCTGGACTCGGATACAGTCAGCAGGAGCATCCACACCTGTATGTCGCCGACACAGGTCCCCAGGCTGGCACCAGCTGCCACATGACTCTGGCCAATAGCGCCCGCGTTCCCCACACCCAGGGAGCCTTCCCTCCTCACCTCACATCAGCTCTTGCTCCCTGAATCCCAAAGAACCCTCTTCCCTCCAGCCCCCCTCATACCCAACCCCAGGTCCCCAGAGCCTTCTGTCCCCATGTCCCCCTTCTGGGCCTGACCCCTGCCCACTCCCCTCCCCAGTGCTGAGCAAGGGCCAGGCAGTAACGGGGCAGTACCGCTTCCTGGCTCGGACTGGTGGCTACCTGTGGACCCAGACCCAGGCCACAGTGGTGTCGGGGGGCCGGGGCCCCCAATCGGAGAGTATCGTCTGTGTTCACTTCTTGATCAGGTGAGCAGAGGGTCGTAGGGCGGCTGTGTGAGTGGGCCTGGCCTGTGTGCGTGTGCCCAGGAGCACGCATGTGTTTTGTGCACATATATAAGGAAGTGTACGCACGTACATACATGTGGAATGTGGCTATGTAAGCCAACATAGCGTACACCTGCATGTGCGCATGCGTGTGGACGCGCATGCGTGTGGACGCGCATGCGTGTGGACGCGCATGCGTGTGGACGCGCATGCGTGTGGACGCGCATGCGTGTGGACGCGCATGCGTGTGGACGCGCATGCGTGTGGACGCGCATGCGTGTGGACGCGCATGCGTGTGGACGCGCATGCGTGTGGACGCGCATGCGTGTGGACGCGCATG
>VMDO01039032.1:0-13000 GCA_007922755.1 Pedetes capensis
AAAACAAAGTTCACTACAGGAAAAGTTTCTATCTTAAACAGAACTGGAACCCAAGGACATATAGAAAAATATTACCAAGTAAATGATAGAGAAGACTTAGATGGGGAGGGTGGGGGGGAAGCATACAAGAGGGTAAGGGGGCACCTATATGAATAATGTACATCAAAATGCATATATGGAAATGCCACAATGAAAACCATGTCAGAATGAATCACATTAAGGTGTACATTAAAAATTTCCAATTAAAAAAGAAAAAAAAGAAACTGAAGAGGAAGACTGGCTCTGTGATGCACACCTGTAATCCCAGCTAGTGGGAATGCTGAGGAAGAAGGATTGGGAGTTTGAGGCCAGAGGCAGACTGCACAACTTAGTGAGACCCTTTGTCAAAATAAAAATAACAAAGGGATTCAAGGTACAGCAGGGTGGTAGAGCACTTGCCTAGACGCACAAGGCCCTGTGTTCAAGCCCCTAGTACCAAAAGAAAAGAAAAGAAAAAGAGAAAAAGGAAGAAGAAAGGTAAGTTATGGTTAGGAAAAGCTTAAGTGCAATGGGGTATACAAATAAGGATGAAAAACAGATCTAAATCAGGGTCCAACCTAAGCACAAGTCTTAAGAATAGAAAAAAATCTTTGCACAACAAAGGAAATAATCAACAAGGTAAAAGGCAATCACAGAGTGGGGGGGATTTACAAACTGTATATCTGATAAAGACTTAATATTTATAATATATAAAGAATTGCTATATCTGCACAAAAAAGAAATCTAACTTAAAAATTGACGTGACTTGAATAGACTTTTCTTCAAAGAAGATATACAGATTATCAATGAATACATAAAAAGGTACTTAACATCACTTGTCATCAGAAAAATGCAAATCAAAACCACAAGGAGATGTCAATTCATACCTGTCAGGATAGCCATTATAAACACACACACACAAAAAAACAAACAACCAAACAAACAAACAAGCCATGGTAAGAATGTGAAAAAGTGGAAACCTTGTGCATTGTTGGAATGTAAAATGATGCAACCATTATGGAAAATAGAATGAAGGTTTTCAAAAAAGATAAATTCCAAATAGAATTACCATGTGAACCAGCAACCTCACTTCTGGGTATAGCTCCAAAAAAGAACTAAAAGCAAGATCTTGAAGAGTTCATTGTATCATTCGCAAGAAACAAGTGACCCAGACATCCATCAACAGATGAATGGATAAAGACAATGTGATATATACATACAAGGAAATACCAGTTAGCCTTTAGAAAGAAGAAAGTTTTGACATGTGCTATAGCATGGATAAACTCTGAGGTAGTAATGCTAAGTAAAACAAGCCAATTACTAAAAGACAAATACAATATGATTCCACTGTGTACAAATACTTAACACCACTGAGCTGTACATTTTTAAACAGTTAAGGTGATAAATTTTATATTATAAGGTTTTTAGCCATGATTTAAAGAACAAACAAGGAATAGAATAAATATTCAAAGTTGTGAACACTGAAAAAGAAATTTCTACGACCCAGACTGATCTTTGGAGGAGGCCATAATTTGAAAGAAACTCTTAGAAATAACAGAGGAAGATCGTGAGAGGTGGAATAGAGTACAATATCACAAAAGCTGAGAAAGGACATGTCATAAGAAGAACCAAATGCAACAGAATGATGAGTCAGACATCAATGAAAAAAGGGAATCATTATAGTCCTTAGAGGGAGCAGTTTCAACATCCACTAACTGATTCCAAACAGTTATTTACAGAGTTCCAACTGTGGGCCAGGCACTATTCTAACAGGGAACAAACAGGGCACAGTCTCTTTTTTATGGTACTTGTACCATTAAATATACACCAGTTAGTCTATAGCTGTACCACCCTGGCATCCAATCCCATCTGATCTGGGAAGCCAAATGGAATTGGGCCTGGCTAGTCCTTGGATGGGAGACCACCTGGGAATACCAGGTGCTGGTATTCCCAGGTGAAGGACACCTCCCAGGTGAAGACTGCCAGGGAAGGACCTGGCAGTCTACTCTTGAAACAATCAGCCATCAGAAACCCTATGAATAGCAGAGAAGCACTTTTAGACATAGTGCCAGCCATGGTGCAGTGTTGGGGAGTGTTTCACTCTGTTTTACATAGTGTCACGATGTATTGAACCTGACTCCATGACACCTAACAACAGACCTAAGTACAAGGGAGAAAAAGTACTTTGAAGAAAAACTAAGCACTCTAAGAAGGCTGGTGGGGGACACTATTTTGATATTTTGGTTTTTAAAAATAAGGTGACCAACTCATGTGAATAATGGGGGCAGAGCATTGGGGTAGAGGAAGGGCAAATACAAAGCCTCAAACACGAACACCCTTAGCCTCGGGAGGCAACAAAGAGGCCAGTGTGCTTGATGTGTGATTAGAGAAGAGCAGAGAGATGAGAAGTGAGCTCTGAGAGGTGGCCAGGTGTCTGTGGCACTAGACATCAGGAAGGTAGGAGAATATTTAAGTTCACAAAACTTCACATGGTTTGCTAGTGACTTAAAAGAGAGATGCAATGAACTGTGTTGGATGGATCATTGGTATCACCAGAAATTTTATTGCTTGTTTTGAAGAAAAGTGAGATGTAAACATTTTGGGGAGCAAGAAGAAAATATTTAGGGAGCAGTGGGATGAGAGAGAATTGTAATAGAAGAAAAATCCCTTTGAAGGAATAAAAAGGAAATCTAAACTGGAGTTAAAGGTATTGTGTTAGAGAGAAAGAAAAAATGCCTTCTTCCAGAGCTCCTCGGAAAAGAGTCAAGAATAAGCGTGCAGCCACTGATGGCTGCTTCAGCTCTGCTGCTTGCTCTACAGTATGAAGTCAGACAGTAAAAATTCAACTCAAATAGAAGACAGATGGTCCTAAAAGTCTGTAGGCATAGAGAGATATTTGAGGTGATTCATTACAGCCAAGTAAAGGAAGCATTTGGTTGTTGACTTAATAAATTACTACAAAATCTTCATGAAAACTAGGGCTTGGCTAGATATGGGTTTAATAAGTCTGGTAATCACAAGAGTAGGAGAAATGACTTACTCTTCATTTTCCTTAAGCCTTATAAAAAGACTGATATCATTTTAAAGGAAATCCAAAACAATTACTATATAATAACAGAAAGTTTACATATACATTAGAATATATTAGCAGTATCACTTTATGGGGGAATTCATGCCAGATAAAACAAAAAATCTCTACAATCCACAACTTGACTAAATGTTTGAGAGACTTAAATAATACTAGACCACAGCATTCAACATGAGAAGTGTTAGTTTTAACAGTCTTAAGTTTATGGACTCCCTGTCTTAAAAGATTTGCAATAAACAAGGTACTTTGGATTTATGACAAGTAGGAAACACTGTGTCTTGAAATTTAATGCAAATGGTTGGTGTAATTGACTGGGGCTCAGACTCAGCATTGAAAGCCAGTAGAAAAAGCACAAAGAAGGTGAAAGACATGTTAACAGCATAGTGCCTTTCTGTAAACTGTAATGCAATACTTAACAAGTATTAAAATGGCTTTTGTATAGGCTTATAGCAGGCTTTTTCTTCATTAATATTGTTTTTGATTGCAAAATACATCTCTGTATATAAATAAACAAATAGATAAACTAATCATACATCAACAGCTAATGAATTATAGTCATCGTACTCCCTTTACTTCCCCCTCAGAGATAACTACCACCCTGGATTTTATATGAATCATTCCCTTTACTTCTTAGGTGTTTCCACCTATGTATATACCCTCAAGTGCATCTTGTTTAGCACACCCAAAAGATGAGGAATACTATAAGACCTACATCCTAGTATTAGTATTGACCCACATTTAGATTTATGTCCTTATAGTGGGTATGAACGATTGCCTCTTGATCCATGCACAGATTGCTCATGATTACAATGATATCCATAATTTGTTGTGACCCACACAGTCAAATGCCTTTGCATAGTCAATAAAACATAGATAAACATCTCTCTGGTATTCTCCTCTTTGGCCAATATCCATTTGACATCAGCAGTGATGTACCTGGTTCCACGCTCTCTTCTGAATCCAACTTGACTTTCTGGCATTTTCCAATCAATATACCACTGCAGTTCCTTTTGAATGATTTTTTAGCAAAATTTTACTTATTTGTGATATTAATGATATCATCTGATAATTTCTATATTCAGTTGGATTCTTTATCTTAGGAATAGGCACAAATAAGGATCTCTTGCAGTGAGTTGGCCAGGTAACTGTTCTACAAATCTCTTGGTATAAACAAGTGAGCACCTCCAATGCTGCATCTGTTTGTTGAAACATCTCAATTGATATGGTATCAGTTCCTGGAGCCTTGTGTTTTGCCAATGCCTTCAAGGCAGCTTCCATTTCTTTCTGTACCACCATTGGCTCCTGATCATATGCAACCTCTTTAAATGGTTGATCATCCACCAGTTCTTTTTAGCATAATGATTCTGTGTATTCCTTCCATCTTCTTTTGATATTTCCTGTGTTGTTTAATTTTTTCCCTATAGAATCCTACATTATTGTCACTTGAGTTTTGAATTTTTTCTTCAACTCTTTAAGCTTTAGAAAAACAGAGCATGTTCTTCCTTTTTGGTTTCCTATCTCCAACTTTTTACACATGTCATTATAATATTTGATTCTGTCTCCTTGAACTGCCATTTGAAATCTTCTGTTTAGTGCTGTAAATTTATCATGTCTTCCCTTTACTTTAGCTGTTCAACATTCCATGGCAAGTCTAAGAATCTCTTTTGGTATATACTTTTATCTTTTCTTTTTTTTTTTTTCTTATCTTTTTAATAGCTTTTTTTTTCCCTCATGAATGTCTTTGATGTCATGGCACAACTTGTCTGGTCTTCCATCATTAGTGTATAATGCATCAAATCTGTTCTTCAGGTGGGATATACTCAAGGTCATACCTTGGCTCTCATACACTTGTTCTAATTTTCTTCAGTTTCAGTTTTAACCTCAGTATGAGCAGTTGATGGTCTGATCCACAATCAGCATATGGTCTCTTTCTGACTTCAGATACTGAGGTTTTCTATCATCTCTTTCCACAAATGTAGTCAATTTTGTTTCTATATGTTCCATCTGGTGAATTCCACGTGCATATTTTCCATTTATGTTGGTGAAAAAATGTGTTTACAATGAAAAATTCATTGGTTTGACAAAATTCTACTATTCAATCTCCAGCATCGTTTCTGTCACTAAGGCCATATTTTCCAACTACTGAGCCTTCTTCATTTCCAACTTTGCATTCCAATCACCAGTAATTATCAGTGCATTCTGAATGTATTTTCAATCAATTTCAGACTGCAGAAGCTGGTAAAAATCTTCCCTATCTTCAATTGTGGCCTAGGTGGTGGATGCATAAATTTGAATAATAGTCATATTAACTGACATTCCTTTTAGGCATATGAATATTATTCTGTTACTGACAGCATTGTACTTCAGGACAGATCTTGAGATAAGTTTTTGATGATGAATGCAACCCCATTTCTCTTTAAATTGTCATTCCTGGCATAGAAATTATCTGATTATCTGATTATCTGATTCAAAATAGCCAATGCCAGTCAATTTCAGCTCACTGATGCCTAGAAAGTCAATGTTTATACGATCCACTTCCCCTTTTGATGATTTCTAATTTTCCTAGATTCATACTATGTACATTCCACATTCCAATTATTAATGGATGTTTACAATTGTTTATTCTCATTTTGAGCCATGTTACATCAGCAAATGGAGGTCTCTGGAGCGTTATTCCATTCACATCATTAAGGTCAACTCTACTTTGGGGAGATAACGTTTCCGTCTTTGTCTTTTGAGTGCCTTCTAACATGGAGGGCTCATTTTCTGGCACTGTAACTAACAATGTTTCTCTGCTATTATTCAATGCTATTATTCAATGGCTATTATTCAAGGGCTTTCAATGGCTAATTGTTTTGAGAGTAGGCCACCAGGTCCTTCTCTCTAGTCTGTCTTAGTCAGGAAGCTCACCTGAAACCTGTCCACGATAGGTGACTCTTCTGGTATCTCAAATACCAGTGGTATAGCTTTCAGCAATAAAGTTAGGAAAGGTGGGTAACAGGGCTGTATCCTTTCACCATACCTCTTCAATCTGTATGCTCAGCAAATAATCAGAGATACTGGACTTATTGAAAAAGAATGTGGCATCAAGATTGGAAGACTTATTAACAACCTGCACTATCAAAATTATACAACTTTACTTGCTGAAAGTGAAGATGATTTGAAATATTTATTGATGAAGATCAAAGAACACATCTTTCAGTATGGATTGCACCACAACATCAAGAAAACAGAAATCCTTGCAACTGGGTAAGTAAGCAACTTCATGATAAATGGAGAAAAGTTTGAGGTTGTCCACAATTTTGCTTTACTTAGTTCTACAATCAACACTCGTGGAATAGCAGTCAAGAAATCAAAAGACACATTGCATTGGGAGAAGCTATTGCAAAAGGCCTCTTTAACGTTTCAAAAAGCAAAGATACCACAATGAAGATGAAGATGTGCCTGACTCAGGCCATGGTATTTTTAGTCACATCATATGATTGTGAAAGCTGGACATTGAACAAGGGAAACAGGAGAAAAATTGTTGCTTTTGAATTATGGTGCTGGAGATGAATATTGAATATACCATGGACTGCCAAAAGAACTAAGAGATCCTTCCTAGATGAAGTGCAACCAGAGTGCTCCTTGGAAGCAAGGATGGCTAGACTGCATCTTACGTATTTTAGGCATGTTGTCAGGAGGTACCAATAATACCTGGAAAAGAACATCACATTTGGGAGAGTGGCAAGTCAATGAAAAAAAAGGAGGACTCTCAACTGGATGGATTGACACACTGACTGCAACAATGGGCTTAAATGTAAAAACGACAATGTGCATGGCACAGTGTTGAGTACTGTTTCATTCCATTGTACATAGGGTTGCTATGAGTTGGACCTGACTCAATGGCATCTAACAACAAGTAGGTATGAAATTATATTTCACTGTGGTTTTAATTTATACTTCCCATTTACTAAGTTTGAACCTTTTAGGTATTTACAGAATAGCTGAATGGCTTTTCTGATAGCAACTTTTCCCATTTTTGTATTATCTTCATGTTGATTTCTAGGAAATCGTTTTTATTATTGTTGTTAGGTGCCCTCAAGTTGGTGTCCGACTCATAGCAACCCTACATACAACAGGCAAACACTATTGTCAGCGCTTCTCTGCTATTCATAGGGTTTTCAATGGCAGATTGATTTTTGGGAGTGGGTTGCCAGATCCTTCTCCCAAACCTACAGCCCCTGGTGTTCCTAGGTGGTCTCCCATCCAAGTAGCAACCAGGCCCAACCCTGCTTAGCTTCCAAGATTTGATGGGACCAGAAGCCACAGAGCTACGGCTGCAGGCATATTCTTTTTTATTAGTGCATATCAATTATATAGAGCTGGGATTTAGCTCAGTTGGGAGAGCATCACTCTGCAGTCTCTGAGGTCCCAAGTTCAATTCCCAGCACTACGCAAATGGGAGAAGGATGTGGCAATCCACTCCCAAGGCAATCCCAAAACTATCAGCCATTGAAAACCTGTGAGGGTCGCTATGAATAGGATATGACTCCACAGCATCTAACGACAATTATATAGGATAATGGGTTTCATTGCAACATCCTCACACATGCATATAACACTTTGATCATATCTAGCCCCATCACCCCCCCAACCCCCCTCACTCCCTTCCACCTTCCCCTTCTACTTCTCAAATAGTGTCCATTCTACTATCTCTTTCTCTTTTTTCTTTCTTTCATTTTTCTTTTTCTTTCTGTGTTTTGTTGGGTTTGTTTGTTTGGTTGGTTGGTTGGTTGCTTGCTTGCTTGTATATTTTTAGTACTGGGAGTTGAAACCAAGGCCTCACACATGCTAAGTGAGCACTCCATCACTAAGCCATTCCCTCAACGACCCCCCCCCTTTTTAATTTTTAATATTTGAGAGAGAGTCTCTTTAAGTTGCATAGGCTGCCTCAGCCTCCTGAGTCACTGGTATTATAGGCATACACCATGGCAACCAGCTAGTGCTTCTTCTGTTTTCATGCTGTCTTCCCCTCCCCCCCCCGTTTCCATATATGAGAAAAAATATGGGATACTTGTCTGAGTCTGCTTTATTTTGTTTAAAATAATAATCTCCAGTTCAATCAGTTTTCCTGCAAATGTCATAATTTTATTCTTCTTTATGGTTGAATAATATCTAGGAATTCTTTGTATAATCCTTTGAGTTATCTGCTAGTATGGTTTGCCTTTTCAACCAACAGTCATCCTTAATATTAACATAGCCCCAAATTACCAATATTCCCTCTACGACTTTAGACTTTTCTATTTGATTAGTATGTATCTTGTCTTGGCCATAATTCAGTCTTTATATATGTTACATGTGTTGCTGATCATAGTGGCACATGCCTGTAATCCCAGCACTCAGGAGGCTGAGGTAGGAGGATCTCAAGTTCTACACCAGCCTGGGCTACATAGAGAGACCCTGTCTCAAAAAATAAATTATAACAAAACCCCAAATGTTTCATCTGAGCTGCATATTAGTGTGCTGAACATGTATTTTCAACTGCCTATCTTTACTATTAGTATTATAGAGAGCACTCTAATAGATTTGATTTTTCTTTGTAGTCAACTTTAGATTTACATGTTTTGAAACTGTATTATTTTGCACATAAGGTTAGATTTGTAATGTCTTTAAAATAAATTAAAAACTGCTGTATTATGTTGTGGTTGTCTTCATTTATTATTGCTTTATGATCATTTTTACCTAATATTAATATAGATGCCCCAGGTTTCTTTTGATTATTTGTCTATATATCTTTTTGCCATCCCTTGTTTCTAAACATTTAGATATATTTGTAATGTATGTGGTCTATTAAAGTCGTGTATGGGCTGGGATTTAGCTCAGTGGTAGAGCACTGCGCTGCGGGCTCTGAGGTCCTGAGTTCAATTCCCAGCACCGCAAAAATGGGAGAAGGGCCTGGCAATCCACTCCCAAGGCAATCCCGAAACAGTCAGCCATTGAAAACCCTATGAGGGTCGCTATGAGTCGGATACCGACTCGACGGCACCTAACAACAACAACAACAAAGTCGTGTATGGCTGGGATTTTCTTCAATCTAGACAGACCATCTTTGTATTTTACTTGCAGTGTTTAGTCCATTTATATTTATTGTGATTAATGATATAAAAGCATCTCCTGATTGTTAATAATTCATTCCTAAAACATCAGATATTTTGTATGAAAAACACTAAGTGGGAGTTTATTTTCTGTTATTATAAGTGAGAAATGTATAATTCATTATATGCTAATCCTACCTCCCAACCAATTCCTTTAAGCAAAATACTTAAATATAAATAACAAAATATCATATTAGGATACAAAATCTTTAAAACATTATATTCTGATTACCAAACATATAAAATCAGCATTCATACTGTGAATGTTCTGTTTACAATTCGCAAAACAACTAACCCTAGCAATAAATAAATTTGTTAGGAAAAACCTTGTGAAATTTTTCCAACAAAAATAAGACAATTTCCTGCAATAAAATGCACTCACCAACTCAGAAGAAGACTTGATACTTGATGAAAACTGAGACAGGGCTGACAGTAATCATCACTGGCTGTGGAAAGTACTGATGTGAATCGGTAAATTTTAAAGGGTGATTTCAAGCAAACCATTCAATTCAGCAGCTGATAGAGACTCTCCATCATTTGTTACTGCTGAAAATGCTCTTGAACAAGACAGATACGAAAGATTTTCAAAGGAGGTAAGCAACATTTAAGGATGAAAAAAATGTAAACTAGAGCTTTAAGTTCCCATTGCTTGCATTTGTTTTCTTCTTTCTCCACATTTTTCTTTACTCCAATTTTAGTGTGTGTGTGTGTGTGTGTGAATGTGTGTGTATGACTCTTCACTAGGCAAAAATAAAGCCTAAATAGGAAAAGCACTTTGGAAATAGCATTCAGAAAAGGCACACAATTGTGAAAGGTAGTTCTCACTGATTGTGTACTATGATGTCTCACTCTGGGCCAGCAGCCTTTTTGCTGGAAGTCTGCATGTTTTGCAAAAAATCTTTATGCTATCCTGACAATTTATTCATTGTATTTGGAATGTATCCCGATACCTTTCTAGTACATCATTTCGTTAAAAATTCTTTGAGTATTTGGAGTATAATTGGGTAATGTTCATATATAACTATTGACTGGTAAAAATTATATTCAATTGTATGTAAGTTCTATGATATTTCATTAGTAAAGAGATGTTCTACTGAAAACATACCACTGTGGCAGCTGATCTTTTCAGATCTCGGAAGCTAAGCAGGGTTGGACCTGGTTAGTACTTTGATGGGAGACCACCGGGAACACCAAATACTGTAGGCTTGGGAGAAGGACCTGGCAACCCACTCCCAAAAATCAATTCGTCACTGAAAACCCTATGAATAGCAGAGAAGCACTGACAATGGTGTTTTGCCTGTTGCAGGTAGGATCACTATGAGTCAGATACCAACTGACAGCACCTAACAACAACAGCAACTAAAAAGATATTAGCCTGGGAAAATGTCACAACATTATACTTGTGTTTAATTTACTTTTCCAATCTTATCATCCTTTTGCCAATTGTATCTGTATTCTCTATTCTCCTCCTTCCCTATTTCATTCTTGTCTTCAAATCCAAGTGTGGTCTGGCTTATGGCTACAGATTGTTGTTGTTGTTGTTGTTGTTAGGTGCCTTGGAGTCGGTATCCGACTCATAGTGACCCTCATAGGGTTTTCAATGGCTGACTGTTTTGGAATTACCTTGGGAGTGGATTGCCAGGCCCTTCTCCCATTTTTGTGGTGCCGGGAATTGAACTCGGGACCTCAGAGACTGCAGCGCAGCGCTCTACCAACTGACTACATTATCAGAGGAGATATCAGGCACTGTCATTTTTCTTCCCAATGGCAAATTTCAGTCAGGCAGGTCACCTGGCTGTCTCCCTCTTTGGGATGGGTTTAATTTCTCATTTACTATCGGTCTTTGTATAGCCTCTCAAAGTCCTGGCTTATTTGAAGGTCACCTTTGAAGACATCCACAGCTTTATCAGTGCTCCTTCTCTGGGACTGTGCCTCCATCAAAGCAGAAACACAAGCTCTGAAAGCAGAGCCTCAAGGTCTTAGGACAAAAGCAAGCCTTGGTGCTCCAGTGCCACCCAGAGTTCTACCTTGACTTTCGATTTCACTTCTGAGAAGTCTTTAATTTTGTGCCAGTTCAGCAATGAAATTGGACAGATTATACAGGGTGACTTAGTATTTAACTCGTTTCCATCAAGAAAGCTGTTAAAAATATCTAAGGGACCTGAACTCCCCACTTTTTTATTATTTTTTCATTTTTATATGTCATCCTAGGGGGCTGAACCCAGGACTTGGCACGTATTTTGCAAGTTCTCTACCACTGATCTGTACCCCTAAACCCCTTTTATCATTTTATCTTGAGACAGGGTCTCTCTAAATTACACAGGCCTCAAACCTGTGTACCACCTGCCCTGCCTCCCAAGTCCCTGAGTTTACCGGCATGCACCACTGTGCTTGGCTACTCTCTGCCTTTTTAACATTGTTATCCCCATGCCCAGAGAGTCAAAAGACTGTCAGTTAACTCCTCAATTTATGCTAAATAAATCCATAAAATAAACCAGCAGACCAAAACGTGCTGTAATATTTTAATATGGCAAAATGAAACTTGTCATAGAGTAAAACGAGGGCAAATCATGTATCCAACTGTCACAGAGAGCTCGTATGGTTGGAGAGGCAGGTTCTTCACCAGAGTCAGCAGATTTGAGTTCAAATAGGGCCTTACTATTTTGGGATATCTGTAAAGAAATGTTACACTGGTTTTTGTTTATAATAATATCCCTATGGAAAAAAATCTGATTTTGTCTGGGTGATGGGAACTGTAAAACATTAATATTTTATTTCTGCTTGTTTTCTCCCTAAAATATTTACAATAAAAAATTACAATAAATATGCTTTATTTTTGTAAAAAGAAAAATAGCAATAAGATCTTTGTAAAGCAAACATATGATATGAAATATAGCATTTGGGTACTTGGAGTCAAGTCTCCCCAAGGACTTCAGAAGGTGAGTTCCTGGCTATAGGTATCACAGTGCCTTTGGTCTGAAGGGAAAGAAAATGATCAAATGGCTTATGGTGGTAAAAGGTGTGGAAAAGTTTAAGTACGGCAAACAGCAGAGAACAATTTCTAAAGGGTATAGGTCTAAGCATTTAGGAAGATGTGTTCCTTTAACTCAAAATGCAGTAATGTAACAAGAAGATGTAAAATGAAAGCAGTTCTTTTGAAGGCTGACAATAGGAAGAAAACACACTTCCTGAAATTGCCTAAGATTAGAAAATACATTTAAATTTTAATTAGGATGATGAATAGGCTCAATATTCTACACACACAAGAAGGTACAAGGAGAAAAGGAGGCTCCTGAGGATGCCCATGCTGATGTCAGCAGAGAAGTTTCCTTACACAACCCATTCAATTAGCAAATATTATTGAGTACCTACTATGTGCTAGGTACTATAGTAGATCCTGAGATTCACAGACAACTTGTTATTGTTGTTAGGTGCCATCCAGTCGAGTGTGACTCAAAGCAACCCTCCTAGGGTTTTCAATGGCTGATTGTTTCAAGATTGCTTCAGGAGTGGATCACCATGTCCTTCTCCCTCACAGACAACTAGTGCTCCTTTTTTTTTTTTATTAGAAATTTTTAATGTACATCATAATGCGATTCATTTTGACATGCTTTTCATTGTGACAATTTTCATATATGCAATTTGATAAGCATTATTCATATAGGTTACCCCTTACCCTCCTCTATGTTTCCCCCCCTCCCCCCCTTCCCATCTAAGTTTCCCATCCAAGTCTTCTCTATCTTTTACTATATAGTAT